>ML864225.1:0-21113 GCA_009831015.1 Picea engelmannii | reverse complement strand
CGTCTATTATGATTTTGTGCTTCTTTACAATTGCATTTTCCCTTTGATGCATTTCCTGCTTCAACACTGCCTTTCTCTTCTTACTGAAAAAATAGTCAGATGGAGGAATCTCTTCTCTGGAGATGGGCTCAAGGTCACTAACATATAGGGCTCCCGGCTAGGGGAAACCGAAAGTGGATTGTAATGGAGTCAAAGAGGCGATGGGAGCACCTAGTTCTATAGATCTTACCTCCTCTGTTGTTTTGGGGGTATTACCATTAATTGTAGATGACAAAGGGAAATCTGGTTTATCAGACACTGGCGGTGTCTGAGACCCTTTTTCCATTCTTGAGTTCTCTACCTTCTGTCCTTCTGTTTTTTGTGGATACTCTTCAGTCTCTTCTAGAATTCTCTTTGTACTTTCTTTATCCTGCCCTCCTGATCCAAAACCTGGGGGTATGCTTCCTTGTTCTGGAGGCTGAGTTGATGCTTCTCCTAGTAATACCCCGGGTAAACCACTTCTCCGATGTTTCTGGAAGTTTAGGAAGTTGTTTTACAAGTCATGTGACAAAGATTGAAACCTGGCCAACACTTCATCATAACTTATAACTCCTCTGAACATGTCATCACAAGGGGGCTGTTCATGTTTGTATGCTTTCAGATTGCAGTTGACTTGGTGATTACCCACAATTTTATGGGGATCATATTTTCTGTGATGATATTTAACAACTTTATCTTTCCTAATGTGGTTGCCTCAACCTTGGAATGCCCTAGATTGAGTAGCGAATATTTCCCAACCTGCACAGGGAAAACAGGCCAGAATCTCTTTTGGGCCATTTTTAGTTCATTCCTGATGCCACCTATTACTATCTGATGAGCCACCTCCCTGCATACTAGTCTATCATGGAGGGATTTTGGTAGTGCGTGGGGAGGGATTGAACATCAAAAAACCCTAATGTAGGAAAAATATTCTTCTATAAACCAATCAACGATGACCTTGAGACTTTCCATGACTGACTCAGAAATACGTGGAGGCTCGCAGCCATACAACATCTAGTGCACCGGAATCACCACGAAGTGGCAGATTTCATAGAAGGAATCCTTAGCATTTTCTTCCCACAACTTAGAATAATATTCATGAATGGGTTTATTGGAGGTTGGGTTCCAACTCCAATTCATCAGAGGGAATGGGGTCATGAAGCATATGGCATCCATGATGTAGGCGGACATATAGAAGGCCACTGGTTGGCCCTTGGATTTTGTGGTTTGGTACTCTGTTACATCCTTAGATAAATTTTCTGATAGGATTTTGTCCCAGTTGAAACTAAAACCTTCAGCTGCTTCATGAAAAAGAGGCACCCATTCTGCAGGGAAATGAGTGGGGATTTTCTTTCTGAAGAGTCTGCAAAGCATCATGGCTACATAGACCATGTATTCATTTAGTGAGGCTATGGCATATTTCCCATGAGTATCGGCCCTAAACTTTGCTGGCACTCCCCACCAGCCTCTAATTATATCTGGGTATGTCTGATCTGCCTCTGTGCAATCCTTTCTTTGGAATTTGGCTATGAATTCAGTATTATAAATATACTTAGGATTAGGGGGTAGCATGTACATTACTTGTATATGTTCCGGCCTGAAGGAACCGATGACGACCCCACGGCTGTCCAAAATGCTCCTTGTCTTCGTGTCTGCTCTCTCTAAGGCCCAATATATCATGTCATTATATGGCATGAGTTGTGGGCGTGCTGCTATCTTGTGAAGTTCAGACTCCGCTATGTCCCGAAGTTTGTTCTCAGAATCATGCAGGAAGTTCTTAATTTCGTAATCTAGATTCTCGAAGATTTCCCTCCAAGATTTGATAGAATCAATAGCATGGGGTGTGGTATCAGCTACGACATCTCCTTCTATACTTGTGCTTTCAGCAGTTCCCTTAACTTTCTTAAGTACCCTCTTAGGTGCCACAACGTTCGCACTAGATTGAAAACCTGTTTGCAAACCAGAAAATCTATAAGCCTGGATGAATACAACTCACTCGTGATTGTAAAAGATAAGAATAAAATTCGAAATGCAGAGCTGTAGTTCTTTTAACTCATCCTTTAATGGACGTACTGAGACATGCAGTAATACTTTAATGTTTTAAATGAAGAAGATGAGCTCAAAGATACACATTTAAACTTAAAAATCTTAATTCGTCCTATTACGGATATTATCATATATCGACGATTTCAACTTGGAGTTTCGAAATGATTGTTTCTTAAAACGCCGAATCCCGAAGCCCGAAAGAAGTTTAGTGATTACTAATCATGTTTTAAATTGACTTAATTCAAGTTTAAGACTTTGTTTTAGAGTTTATGATTTCGCATTTCGGAGTTTCAGGGATCACGTACCCAGGAGATGTGTCATATGCAACCCCCGAATGTGAAAAGCGAATAGCTTAAATCAGACGTTAATCATCTGTATTAAAACCTTAATTAATCAAGATTAGCCATGATTAAGACTTTCGGAAATATAGAATCGGGAAATTGTAGACGTATATTTCAAGAGCGCTTCATTACTGGGAAACCCGAAACTCCGAAAGATTTAAGATTCACTGATCGTGATTAATGGTTTAATTAATCACACTTAAAGGTACTTTGTGAATAAGCACATTGCGATCTATAACATTCGTTTCCCCCTTTTTATATATATATTTTTAGAAAAATTAAAAACCCTTTCAGAAAATCGGCACCGAGATTTTGGAGTTGTGAACTTCGGAATGACTGCTTTATGAAACGCCGAATTCCGAATCGCGAAAGGTTTCATTTTGTCCCCCTTTTTTTTTCCTTTAAAATTAGGGCGGTTCCATACTAGGAAAATACAAAGTCTTTGGTTAGAGATAAAAATTCATACCTTGTTTCAACATAGGCTCCAATTGGGGACCTCGTCTCCTTGTGAGATGAGGAGAACGTGTAGACTTAGTGCCTTTACGGGGTAAATGGGGTTAGTCATTCCAGTTTGTAAAACATGTCTGGAGAAAAGATCAACCAGGAAGAAAAGGATCTAAACCTTCACCTCAGAAAACTTTTCAAAACTAAAACATTCGACAATCTCGAAACAGGCTCTCATAGATTCCCTTTCTAAAACTGACCTCAAATTTGTGCAAGATAATCAAAACCAAATTAATCGTTCCATCCGGTTTTATGTGACGGAATTCGCATCGAGGTAAAGTGATTCCATCTTTCTTTAAAATAGGGGACTCCATAAGCTTATAGTGTACATCTAGCATGAAAGAAGAAAAATTACCAGAGCATCTTGCAGTTTGTGTATAACAGCCTTGTCATATATGTAGATATTGCTTCACTTCCAGCGAGCCTATTCAGTACCCCGGTGAAGTTATCAGATTTTCCGCATTGAATTTCCTTACACCACTTCATTATGTTCTAGCATTTAAATGCTAAGATGAGGGCAATCATATAATGAATTTCCTTTCATCATCTCTTTAGACTAGATGGGGGCAATCAATAATGAATTTACTTTCACCATCTGTCTGTATATATTTTATTATGAAGTGGATAATCCATCAGTATGTAATATACTCAGAGGTCTGTCAACTTATTTAAAAAGCTCTGGGTTAATCTTCTTTCTGGCTTTCAGACACTTTCGGCTTCAGAGAGAAATTGGGGGGAAACTCATTAATATTTCTTAGGGACTTTCCTCGAGCGAAAATGATCAGTTTATTCCTTCTGGAATGACTAAAGAGGTTGGGATTAGCCCGGACATACTTCCGGTTCAGCCAAAGTTTAGGAGAAACATAGAAATTTGCCTATCTTTGTTTTGAAAGTTAGTGTGAATGCTTCCGAAGTTGAGACGAGACCTTTCTTTCCTCCAGAGACTTATGGGAAAGTAACCAGGGTTAGATGAAGAGCAGGTTTAGTCGTGATCAAGGAGGAAGGGTAAAAAATATTTGGTAACTCAACAGTACAAGCGATTTTATTTATTTATTTATTTTTATCCCGAAATTACTGTATTACTCATCGGTATCCCTTAAGACATTTTAACCTGCATTCTTGGTTCAGAGTTCATACCTTGATTGTTCTTTGTATTTTCAGCCAGAAGATCATTTACTTATTACCTTTTTGGGAAGTATTTATCATGATTATTCATGCAGGTTACCCTTTTAGTGTAGTTGATCTTCTGGATCTTCAATACTTTTCCTGCAATTAAAATGGCATAATAACTGTTAGAGACTCATACAAATCAGAAAGTTCCCATGAACTGCTATATTTTGGACTGTTTTGTATCTACATTTTCTTAAATTTTATTATTATTATTATTATTATTATTTTTTGACATTTTACAACAAAATAAAACTTACCGGAGGAAATGTAACTATAAAGAAAACAAGAAAACAAATCGGTATGTACAATGAGGGTTCAGAAACATATTACTGCATGTAGTGTTTAAGGTATCGCCCATTTACAGGGGCGCTAAGAATATCTCCATTGAGATTTTCTAATGAAAAATCATTTTTTCTCTCTGAGGCCGGAATTCTATAAGGGCTAGACCAGATCGAATCGAACTTGTCGTGTTTGCCAGTGTCTTCTCTCCTGGCTTCCCATTTTAATACCAGATCTCCAGGGAGGAAATCTCTATCCTTAGTTTTTTGATCGAATAAAGCCTTCAATTTATCCTGATATCTCTGCATCTTTTTGTTTACTTCGACTCTATTTTGCTGAACTTCAACCAGCTGGTTTGCCCTCCTGGTAAAATGACATCAATTCCATATACCATCTGAAAAGGGGAGATCCCAATTGACCTTTTGGTACTTATCCTGTTAGCCCATAGAACGTATTTCAAATGAATATGCCACACTTTCTTGTTCTTAGTCAAGACCTTTTTGATCATGGTTATCAGACTTTTATTAGATGACTCAGCTAAACCATTACCTTGTGGATAATAAGCTGTGGAGTGTCCTAATATGATGTCAAAATTTTGGCAAAATCTTATCATAGCCATTGATTTAAACGCTTGCGCATTATCAGTGACTATCTTTCGGGGACAACCGATAAAATATTTTCTTCTAGAAAATGGATTACTACCGAGTCAGTCACGTTTCTCGTGGGAATAGCTTCCACCCACTTAGTAAAATAGTCCATTGTAGTTAGAATCCACTTGTGCTGAGCACTGGAATGTGCATGAATTTCTCCGATGAAATCAAGGCCCCATTGTTGAAAAGGAGCTTCGGTTTTAACTGGAACTAGAGGTAAAGCTAAGACTTTTTGATTACCTGTAAACAACTGACAGGGAGTACAAGTTTAGACTTTGGTGTTTACATCTGTGAATAGTTTGGGCCAGTAATAGCCAGCTCTTAAGATTTTATAAGCTGTAGCTCGCCAAGCGTGGCGTCCTCCACACACTCCCTCATGGAACTCATTTGATGATGCTTGTCCAATTATCCTTTCATTACAAGCTTTATTTGTGCATTGCTTCAATATTCTTTGTCACTGCTTGATTACTTGTGCTTGATTGACATTAATTGTTGTTGAACGATGATGTGATCAATAACTTGAATGTTGTGTTTAATGATTAAGTTATTATGCCATACTTCATGTGTGTATATAAATGACGAATTATAAGTGTGATTCTTTTATGGTAAATTACAAGTGTAGTGTCTGTTGTTCCTGAGTTTATACTTTAAGGATCTAAAGTATACTGTCAAAGCATCTGATACGAGTAAAGAAAGTTAAGGTAGACAAAGTCGGCTTTGAAGGATAACCACTATGGTTGGTTCCTTAACTGTCTCCGTTGAGCTTCCCAGTTTTCTTGGATGCTTATATCCCGTTCAATGGCTGCCCATGAACGTTCTAATTCGACCCGAGTGTTGGCTGTTTGCAAGATAGTGTTAAATAAATTTAGGGCAATGCTGGTCTGATTAGAAAGACCGGGTTCTACATTAGGTTGTCTTAAGGTGGGCAAAGTCATGAGGGATAATGGTTGGAAGAAGGTCTAAAACTTTGTTCAATAAAATGTGTCGCTTTCTGATTTTGATTTTAAGAGAAAAAATTTCAAACACAGATTAATATTCAACAGATCAGAGGTCGTTTCCTGTTCCTGAGTTAGATTTTAAAGACATGATAGTGACGAGTTAAAAATACAAAATCGTTTAACAAAAATGATGCATCAATCATGGAATAATCTCACTTTGCAACGAGGAAAGATGAAAGACAAGAGGACTCTAATGAAACAAAAACCATTGCATCCTAAATAATCTACAGGTCTTGAAACTGCTGATAGCAGGTACAGAGGAAAAACTGTAAATAATTAGATAACCCAACGACTTGGAACCATTAGTAAATATTATGCTAAATTATTGTTAAAATTTCATCAAAGATACATCTAAGAAAAAATACTATGAGCAAAAACAAAGGGAACACATAGCTCAAGATTGACAAGATCTGGAATCTCCACTTTGCATTCTTATTAATCACTGCAAAAAGTTTCTCCCATACAATGGCCACCAAAAAGCCTGTTCTTAGTCCTAAAAATTTACATTTATAAAAAATTTCCAATCCTTGGTGGTTGGGGAATCTCTAATTTTTAGGAACTAGCTATTTATCATAAATAAGCTGAAAACTGTTTTACAAGATTTTTCTTTATCTTTCTTTTATTTTTATAGCTACACTTTTCAAACTGGTACTTTATTGCTATGTTGAAGACTCTCCTTCTTTTTCTCTGACACATTCGATGCATTTGTTGAGGAAAGGTGCAGATGTTTCTAGAGGCTCTGGAAACTCCTTTGCTTCGAATATATATACCTTTCTCTGTATCTTTGGGAAATAGTCTTCAACTCTTTTATCTGCAAACTTTATTGATTGCAATTTTAAGTTGGGCTGAATCGACAGCCTATTGATTAAGGTGACATCCATTTCTTTTAGATGTGAAATCTCCATCTGGATCTCACTTAGATCTTCTTTAAACTTTAATTGGTGTCTCGCAATATTTATCTTCCCTAGAAGACCTGTGCAATTGTCCTTCCCAATGTTTAATGACCCTTTGTCTAAGAGATTGAAAACCTCTTCGCAGTTGTCTTTGATTTCTTTAACTATTCTTTTGTTTTCCATTATGTTGGCTTCCCATACTTTGAGCATAATGTCACCTCTGATTTGCTCAGTGGCTGATAATTTTGTAGTTTTGGATGTCTCTTCGTTCATTGAACATATGATTGCCCTTTGAAGAGCGACCCTTGTTGCTTTAGCTTCTTTTTCCTTCATGATGATGTTATCAAAAGAATTGCTTGCTTCATGGAAGTAATTCTGGAGGATCTCTATCTTGGAAATCAACTTCTGTTGTTCAACTTCTAGCTTTGCATGCACTTCGAGTGACTAGGCCTGGAAAACTTTTAGATCTATGTCTAGATCTTCAATTGACTTTAATTTTGTTTGTAATTGATTTATGATTTCTTCTTGCGTCTTGCTGAGGCTTGTTTTCAGGGATTGAATCTCTTGCTTATCCCCGGCTCTGGCTTGGTCCAGACCTTTATTTATACCTTCTTCAATCCTTTTTTCATTCTCCTTTAATTGGCCTTGTAGTTTAGTGATCATGAGGTTTCTCTGTCTCAGATGTGCTTTCATATTTTCAACAGTGAACTGGTTAGCTGTGGCTAACGCTCCCATAGAACCAGCTACTTCGGTAGCGAAATCTTCTTCCTCTAAATTCTTCCCGTCTATTATGATTTTGTGCTTCTTTCATATTGCAGTTGACTTGGTCATTACCCACAATTGTATGGGGATCATATCTCCTGTGATCGAGATTTAGCAACTTTATCTCTCCTAATGCGACTGCCTCAACCTTGGAATGCCCTAGATTGAGTAGCGAATATTTCCCAACCTTCACAGGGAAAGTAGGCCATAATCTCTTTTGGGCCGTTTTTAGTTCATTCCCGATGCCACCTATTACTATCTGATGAGCCACCTCCTTGCATACCAGTCTATCAGGGAGGGATTTTGGTAGTGCGTGGGGAGGGATTGAACATCCGAAAACCCTAATGTAGGAAAAATTTTCTTCTATAAACCATTCAGCGACGACCTTGAGACTTTCCATGACTGACTCAGAAATACAGGGAGGCTCGCATCCATACAATATCTGGTGCACTGGAATCACCACGAAGTGGCAGATTTCGTAGAAGGAATCCTTAGCATTTTCTTCCCACAACTTAGAATAATATTCATGAATGGGTTTATTGGAGGTTGGGTTCCAACTCCAATTCATCAGAGGGAAAGGGGTCATGAAGCATATGGCGTCCATGATGTAGGCGGACATATAGAAGGCCACTGGTTGGCCCTTGGATTTTGCGGTTTGGTACTCTGTTACCTCCTTAGATAAATTGTTTGATAGGATTTTGTCCCAGTTGAAACTAAAACCTTCAGCTGCTTCATGAAGAAGAGGCACCCATTCCGCAGGGAAATGAGCGGGGCTTTTCTTTCCGAAGAGTTTGCAAAGCATCATGGCTACATAGACCATGTATTCATTTAGTGAGGTTGTGGCATATTTCCCATGAGTATCGGCCCTGAACTTTGTTGGCACTCCCCACCAGCCTCTAATTATATCAGGGTATGCCTGATTTGCCTATGTGCATTCCTTTCTTTGGAATTCGTCTATGAATTCAACATTATAAATATACTTAGGATTAGGGGGTAGCATGTACATTACTTGTATATGTTCCAGCCTGAAGGAACCGATGAAGACCCCACGACTGTCCAAAATTCTCCTTGTCTTCGCGTCTGCTCTCTTTAAGGCCCAATATATCATGTCATTATATGGCATGAGCCATGGGCGTGCTGCTATCTTGTGAAGTTCAGACTCCGCTATGTCCTGTAGTTTGTTCTCATAATCATGCAGGAAGTTCTTAATTTCGTAATCTAGATTCTCGAAGATTTGCCTCCAAGATTTGATAGAATCAATAGCATGGGGTGTGGTATCAGCTACGACATCTCCTTCTATACTTGTGCTTTCAGCAGTTCCCTCAACTTTCTTAAGTACCCTCTTAGGTGCCATAGCGTTCGCACTAGATTGAAAACCTGTTTGCAGACGAGAAAATCTATAAGCCTGGATGAATAAAACTCACTTGTGATTGTAAAAGATAAGAATAAAATTCGAAATGCAGAGCTGTAGTTCTTTTAACTCATCCTTTAATGGACGTACTGAGACAGACAATAAGACTTTAATGTTTTAAATGAAGAAGATGAGCTCAAAGATACGCATTTAAACTTAAAAATCTTAATTCGTCCTGTTACAGATATTATCATATATCGACGATTTCAACTTGGAGTTTCGAAATGACTGTTTCTTAAAACGCCGAATCCCGAAGCCTGAAAGAAGTTTAGTGATTACTAATCATGTTTTAAATTGACTTAATTCAAGTTTAAGACTTTGTTTTAGAGTTTATGATTTCACATTTTGGAGTTTCGAGGTTCACGTACCCAGGAGATATGTCATATGCAACCCCCGAATGCGAAAAGCAAATAGCTTAAATCAGATGTTAATCATCTATATTAAAACCTTAATTAATCAAGATTAACCATGATTAAGACTTTCGGAAATCGGGAATCGGGAAATAGTAGACCTATATTTCAAGAGCGCTTCGTTATTGGGAAACCCGAAACTCCGAAAGATTTAAGATTCACTGATTGTGATTAAGGGTTTAATTAATCACACTTAAAGGTACTTTTCGAATAAGCACATTGGGATCTATAACATTCATTTCCCCCTTTTTTATATATATTTTTAGAAAAATTAAAAAACCCTTTCGGAAAATCGGCACCGAGATTTTGGAGTTGTGAACTTTGGAATGACTGCTTTATGAAACGCCGAATTTCGAATCGCGAAAGGTTTCATTTTGTCCCCCCTTTTCTTTTCTTTAAAATTAAGGCGGCTCCAAACTAGGAAAATACAAAGTCTTTGGTTAGAGATAAAAATTCATACCTTGTTTCAACATTGTCAAAACTGAAATATAAGATGATAAACAAGTAATGAATCAAACACAATTTCACACTACACAAAGTGTACCTAAGATCCCCTTATTAAGATTTCCTATAAATCTAAGACACAAGCCACCACCAAAAAATAGTATTTTTATTTGATGTTTTTCTTTACTAAAGATATTGATTTAACCATCCAAAATACCTCTTTGCTTCTCCCCCACAAGGTTACATAACTCTAAGCTTTAATCTCTTTTATCAAAAACTAATGGAGTTTCTTTTACAAAGTCTTATAGATATTTAACCAAAACCAAATATACAATTAGATGTTATTGTAAAAAATAAAAAAAAATCACACCACCATAAACACCATTTGATTTTACATTCAAATTTTTGAATGACCACAAACAACACCCCACATTGAAGATTTGAACCCATATATCTCAAGTACAACCTTTAAAGTGATCCATGTTACCTCCTTTCGCTGCTGGTTGACGAGAGCTGTGTACAATTGGTTTCTTCAAGAGGACGATAGCTAACTACTAATATTGTTGATCATGCTGGGTGATCTGTATGCAATTGTGCCAGTTGAATTCGTTTTCCACAGGGAGAATCACCCCTGAGATGTGGTGGACGTAGTGATGGGCTGGTTTCTTACCATAATGAAGTTGTATTGCACTGAATCAACTGACTCTTCACAGTGGGATATCGTTTGAATCTCCTCCATTATGAAGCGAGCAACAGTGAGGTGCAGATCCGTTTTTGTTAGTTTAAAAAAAAATGAAATGGAAACTATGAATTTGACCTTCACTTCCAAGATGACACAACCAATGTTAAGAACAAAACAAGTGTCTTCTTCATCGACCTTCTTCGGGATCCGACCTACTCTAAATATCTATCAGAATTGCGATATGGAGAACTCAGGATTTGTTGAGGGCTTGGGCAGCAACAGATTTCAGATCTGTATAATTCACAACCATAGCCACCGATCCGTTGAGGGATAAAGGTGTCTACAGATCCGTGAGGAGGGCGCATTCAGTCGCTGATCTCATACATAAGTTGATCGCTGACCTAAGAGAATGGCATGCATTAACAATTGCAGAAGGAAGATCCAAAGGTCATTTTGCCACCACGCAGACCTGGAGCCATTTTAGTAATAAAGAGGTGGAGCAATAATTTTGGAAGGAGAGGTAGCAACATCTGCTCACTAAGAAGCTTCAAATAACGTCAAACATATAAATTTTTGTTTGTAGGAGCAACATCCCAGAGTATGGACCTTATGGCTCTGGGCGTGGCCACACAGATCTCAAAACCTCAAGAACCTCGATCTGATTGAATGGTTACAACAAAGAGGATTGATTCCACACTATAGCAAGACATAAGCGTAGGCATATGGTCTTTATGTGATGACGTAACTTGTGTGTCAATAATCTATTTTTAAGGTCATGGTCAAGCCACACCAAATTAAATTAGTGTGTATGAGACCCCCTTATTTTGACTGGTAAAGTCTACATTAGGTGCCCACTTAGGCCCTAAGATTAAAGAAGCTTTAATACCAAATGATAAATAAAAACCTTGAAGCCATATTCTTGACTATTGTATTCATTTTAATGATACAAATTTATAGTACAATAATGAAACCACTCAATTGCTCTCATATGGACACCTCATCTGGAGATAAGGTAGGAGGAAGCAAAATAGGAATCTAGAAAGGATAAAAATTATATCCTCAAATGTGAAATAAATTAGGTGGTATTCTAAGACTTCATGATTGTATAAGAGTAAGAGGCTAACACTTATAGCAAGTATAGATGAAATTTCTGGGTTTACAACTTCATCTTTGGTCTTTGAAAATTTCAGAGCGATAAGAGATTTAATTGGATTTTTTTTAAGATGATGGATCTTTAAAAAATTACTTAATGAGAACAATGTCCAAAATATTGGTGGAGGTTGACTTAAGGGATGGCCTTCCACATGCCATCAAAAGTGAAGAACAAAAATGGAAATACTAGCAATCAATGGATTATGTGAAAATCTTGTTTCATTGTTCTCATTGTCATATTTATGGCCATTTAGCTAATGAATGTAAATTAAAATTTTTGAACGGAGAATGGTGAAGGAAGATGGCTCAGATGTAAATTAAAATTTCTGAAAGGAGAATGGTGAAGGAAGATGACCCAAAGTACTTATTAGAATTTACAAAAAAAACGATGATAAGGGGGATAAAACTAAGCAAAATGTCAACAAAGTGTAGTGAAAAATGGATGGGGTTTTTCAATTAACACTAAAATGAGGGGCTAAAAGAAAAATAGCATGATGAAGGAATTTCAAGATCAATAAGTGATTATGAGTCATTGAGGAACACTATAGGAGCTCAGGAGATGGGAGATATTTGGTAGATCTAGGGTTATGACCCAATTGCTCTAGCATTAGGTAAGTCCATTTCACTTTCCACATATTTTTTTGTTAAATGAAATAGATCAACATTTACCCTTGTGTTTGTATTAATAACCTTTGTTGGAGGTTCTTAAGGAGGGAACCTCTAAAAAGTCAAGAAAAGGGAAAACATGAAGTTTTGATAAAGAGAATTCTACAATAGAAAAGGCAGATTGAAGAAAGGAAAATGATCCATTGCAAGAACTTGCAACCCCTCAAAAATTTATGCCGGTAAAGAGAATAGGGCCAACCCTAATTCCTCTATCACAACCTTTAGTGATTGTGGTTATCTCACTACCCCCTTAGGTCTAGGATAGGAGCAAAGGGGAAGGATGACATAGATATAGAGGGATGCATACATAGTGATACTTTTAGGGAAGGAACTCTAAATGCCTTAGAGAGAAATCTCACCTATCACAAGTCCATGATAGAGTTCTTACGAAAATTCAGATGGGGAAATAAAACATAATAGTAGGGGTCCTTAGAACATGGCAAGCCCCTAGTAGGGTTAACATATGGTAATTTTATCCATAAACATAAGCAAACTGGGAAATATCTTTAAGAAGAATGTACTAGTTAGATTAGTGGAGATTCACAACTAGACGTTTTTTTTATTCAAAAAACTATGAGGGAAGGTAGGAAGATTATTAGAGAATTAACCTCTATCTTAAAAAAGTGGGATTTTCTGTGAATGAATACTAAAGAGAAATATTTGGAGTTTTCTTAATGGATGGAAAAAGAAATATACCTTTGTTGATTAATTCTTTATTTTTTGTTTTGAGTGTAAGAGATGAGCTTTTATCCTTGTAACTTGGAAAGTTTTTTTCATAATTAATTTCTATGAACCTTATGAAGAGGGGCCTAATTCGAAAATCCATTTTTTATCACACCTTATTGAAGAATGATAAGATAATAATGATAAGGTAATAATAATAGAGGATTTTAACTTAACAACAAAAAAAAGTGAGAGATTTGGACGGACTCTAATAATAATAGGGGATTTTAACTTTACAACAAAAAGGTCAGAGATTTGGAGGGACTCAACTAGAATTATTCGCTAGCAAATTTTTTCTTGCACAAAATTGAAGTAGTTGGCCTAGTGGATGTCGAACCTATAAATGTAGTCCCAACATGAATAAAGAAACTAGGGTAAATGGGATTTCAAAAAGGTTAGATATATTTCTCATCCCAAAAACTATAATAGCGGATCCCAAGAGGATAAGACGTGGGTGGATGTTGGTGGAGACTATAATCACCTTCCAATATTGCTTCAAAGTGAAAAGAAACAATAGACTCAGAAGTCCCTTTAAGTTCAATCTTGGTTAGTTCGAGGATGAGGACTTTATAAAGTTGGTGAAACCATAATGGTGCATATATAAAGAATCCTTAAGGGACTCGACTAGCTTTTAGTTCACTTCAAGCTTTGAAGAAAGTTAAAGAAATGGTAGCCCCCTGGGCATTTAATAAGTTAAAAAATGTTGATCATAATATAATACAAATTGAAAGGCATATATAAAAAATTATGGAAAGGGATTTCAGGGTGATTGCTTATATGATAATAGGCACATAATTAAATCTGTGAAACAATTTAAAAGAAGATATGATAATAGGGACACAATTAAAGTTTTGAAAAAATTTAGAAGAAGAAATATTTTGGGAAGAAAAGAAATCTAATGGAGATTGACTTTGTGGTTGGCAAAAGGGGATGAAAATATCATTTTTTTCCCCAAAATTTTGGAGATTATAGGAAAAATATCAATACAATTTAGGAGATGCACATTTTAGATGGGGTAATTCTAGAATGTTCAGTAATACTTTTTTAAAACAAGAATGATTAAATTTTTGTATTATAAAAAGTTGCAACCTTGCTAAACAACTAAAGAATTAGAAAAAATACTAAGCATTATATTTAGTGTTTAACAAAAAGACAAAAACTAGCAAGTTTGCCTTAAAATTGGGTCACTTATTCTTTGTAAAAGATTCCCTTCTACTTGTATAAAATTTTAAAAAGATTCCTAATATTAAGCCTACTTTGTAATACATAAGGAAATTTTAAACTAATGAAAGACATGATTACTATAAGTTTTAGGATTCCCAGCTTGGGAGGGTTGATATTCTTTATGGATTGTTTCATCTTAATGAACTCTTTAATCTTCTTCAAGGTCTCCTAGAATTGAACAAAAAATAAATAAAGTTATTATAGGTTGAGGAGTGGGCACCTTTGTTTTGAGTAGCCAATTGATTCCTTAAAAAGTGGCATTATGCCTCCATTGATTGAATTTGCTAGTTTTGTTGTTGCATTTTCTACCGTTGTTGACGAAGAGTGTTCATCATCATTATATATTGATTGTTACAGGATTGCTCATTTTGATGGACCTTAACTGTAACTAAGAGAGTGGAGGTTTTTCTATCTTTTATGAGGTCCTCGTGGTATCCAAGAACTCACTATATTTCCTTAATGTCTTGATTGACATTCCCAAACTCGTCCATATTGAGGGAGAAGGATAAAGCCATTGCAAGGAAAGCTAGGCCAAATAAATCCACATTATGAAAATTCCAAGCCATATCCCACTGATGCTTCAGTTATAATCTTCCCTAATAGAAATTGTTGACACTCCTTGAAACCAAATACATGGGAATGTACCATGTGGGCAATGCCACTTGTATTTCACATGCTTGGAGTTTCAATGCTTTAATCCGTTGTTTTGTATGTGGTTGACATGTGTGCATCCTTCATGATTTTCATTAAACATTAGGAGATTGGGTATGAAGATAACCTCCCATTTACTTTTAGAACCCTAAAGTTTATACTATAGGCTACATTTGCATGGAAATCCGCTTGTCTATTTTATTTTTTCTCGAAGGAAATGGTAATATTCCACATATTCAAATCATTTAGACTCATTTTGAATCCTCTTGAAGTGCCATTTTAATGTTTTGTTGGAAGGGATGCTTAGACATCTCATAAACCTAATTATAATTTATGAGTCAAGAACAATGAAAAACTTTCTTGATATGGTTTTCATTTAGGATTTTGATCCCTTGGTAAAGCACAAGTGCCTCTACCTGTTTGTTTGAGAGTATTCCTAAACCCCATTCATAACAAATTTCTATATTTCCATCAAGATTAGGGGCAAATTGTTAGGTACCGGATCTATTATATTAAGAAAAAAACTGAAATACTACATAAACTAGCACAGCCTCAAACTCGGCGTTTGTGGCTGATGAATGCCGAAAGGTTTTCATTGTTTTCACTGATTATGAACCCTAATTTACACAGTTGCAAAGCACAACTGTAGAGATGCGCTTTTCAACAATTTATTTTTTACACAGCCGCAAACTCTTATTTCTTGCATGTTTCAGCTACTCTTATTTCTTGCGCCTTTGTAAATTGTCGGACTGCGAAATAATAGCGGAGGAGCTGGCCGCTCCGCCCCTCAGATTCCCATCATCGACAATCTCGTTCAGGCTGCTTAGGTTGGTTCAGAAAATGAAACGCTAATCACTCAGACGTGGCAATCAACTAGCCACTATAGTAAATTTTAAATATGATCAAGTAAAAGTAAAAAATTAAACATGTAAACTGATGTCTTTATAATAGTGAGGAAGTTAGTGGTTGAAATCACAACCATTGATTTGTTGGGACGACTAAGAATATTCCATCAATATTTAATCTTGTCCATACAAAATTGATTAAGCACTAAAAACCTATTAAATGTGCCCATTGTCAATAGGTATACGCCTTTCGGCGTAAAAAATACCAATGGAACAACATAATGTCGAGAACCACAACACCAAAAATAATACCTTTATTGATAGAAAACAATGTTCACATGGCTCTTAGAGGGGGAAACCTCCAACAGAGCAACACTTTATTACAATAATTCTCAAGACAATGCTTTCTCATGCCTTCTACTCCTATTTATACTAAATCTATCTTCAAAAGAATAATTAGAGAAATATCTTTCTAGAAGTGAAAGCTTCTATTAAGTCTTCTTACATTAGACTTGTTCACATTATTAACTAGGCCTTATTTACTAATATTGGCCTTTATTACATGGAAAATATATTATTCTATCTACGTGAGGGGTTAGGGAGGTTAGGTCCCTAACATGCCCCCCCCCTTGAAAAAGAGCCTTGTCCTCAAGGCTTGAGATGAGGAAATTGTTGCAGAATGGTAGTCGTCTCCTTGGTGGCATCTTCTGGTCGAGTATCCTTCCATTGAACTAAAACTTCCTTGACGGTGTGCTGACGGAGACGACACCCGTGTTGGTCCAATATGGCTTGTGGCTGCAACCAAATGGAACCTTATTCATCCAACTCTGGTAGACTGGTATGGGTTTAACACTTAGTGCCAATTACTTTCTTCAACCATGAGACATGAAAAACATGGTGTAGTTTATAGCCACTAGGAAAAGCTAACTGGTAAGCCACTATCCCCACTCGTTTGAGAATAGTATAAGGACCATAAAATTTGCAGGTGATTTTCTGATAGTGCTAGGATTTGAGTGAAGTCTTCTTGTACAGTTGCAAATGGAGAAACACATGCCCCCCTTAAGCAAAGTGATGTTCAAAATGACCCCGATCTCCCTGTTGCTTCATGCAGTTCTGAGACATGACCAAATTTTCTTTGAGAGTGCGGAAAATGGTCTTGCAGACTATGATATTGCGGTCAACCTCCTGAACCTTGGAGACACCTGACATGTATGGGAGAACCGATGGTATCTTTTGTCATGTGAGTGGCAGTATGATAAGAGGTGTTGTACCACCATTCAACTAGGGAAACCAATGGGCCCACTGATTTTGTCTATTGGACGCAAAACACCTCAAATATGTTTCCAAACACTTGTTGGAAAGCCATCGGTCTAGGGATGATAGGTGGTGTTGAGGTGCAATTGGGTTCCTTGGAGCCTGAATAATTCTTGCTAGAAATTGTTGGTAAAAGTGGGATCACGGTGAGAAATAATAGACTGAGGCATGCCATGGATTTTGAAGATATTATCTAGAAAATTTTGAGCCAATGTGGATGTTGTGAATGGGTGTTTAAGAGCACAAACATGAGCATATTTGGAAAGATGATCCACTACCACCATGATGAGTGAATTATTTCCATATATAGGTAAGCCAACAATGAAATCCATAGAAATATCTGTCCAAATAGTAGGTGGAATCAGAAGCAGTTGAAGTGTGCCAAGAGTTTTGACAGTCTCACTCTTATTGTGTTGATAGGTATCACATTCAACCACAAAGGTGCAGATGTCCTGTTTCATACCGTCCTAGAAAAAAGAGCGTTTGACCCTTTCATAAGTTTTGGTAAAACCTGAATGCCTAGCTATAGGTGAAGCATGAAACTCATAAAGCACCTTGGATTTAAGGGTCGATTATTTGCTTAAATATATGTGATCTTCATAGTGAAGATCTTCATTGTGCCAAGAGTACCCTAGAGAAGCTTGAGGATCATGTTGCAATTTTTGGATTATGTTGAAATTTTTGGGGTCTTGCCACCATTCTTGGCGAACAACCTGAAGCCAGTCTGCAACAATGAGTGAGAGGGAAAAGAGGGACCCTTCTTCTTCATATTTCTGGGAAAGGGCATTATCCACCACATTTTATTTTCCCTTCTTGTAAATGATCTCATAATCATATCCAAACAACTTGGTCACCCATTTTTGTTGCTATGGGGATAAAGTTTGTTGTTCCAGGAAATACTTAAGGCTTTGATGATCCATTTTAATTTGGAAGAATTTGCCCAATGGATAAGGGCGCCAAAGATCCACTGCATGCAAAATATTCAACATTTCCTTTGCATAAATTGATTTCCCAAATGTCACTATGGAAACTATTTGCTAGTGAAAGCTAAAGGTCAGCCCTCTTGCATGAGTACTACCCCGATTCCTCTCCTTGATGCATCACATTCAAGAACAAAGGTTTTGGTGAAGTGATGTAGTGCCAGGAAATGAGTAGTGCACATAGCTTCTTTCAAGGCTTGGAATGATTGGTTAGTTGCTGGAGTCCAACTGAAATCATTCTTTTTAAGGAGAGCTGTGAGGGGAGCTGCAATTTTTCCATAATTCTGAACAAACTTGCGATAATATCCCGTTAAACCGAGGAAACCATGCATACTTTTAAGAGTTTTAGGGCGATGCCAATTTTGTATAGCTTCAATTTTCTGAGGATCCACCCTTACACCATCCTTGCACACAATATTTCCAAGGTACTCTACTTCAGAGGTGCCAAAATCACATTTAGAATGTTTGAAAAAGAGTTTGTGCTTGGAGAGGAGATGGAGAAATTGATCCACATGGGTGAGATGGGCTTGCCAAGTCTTACTATAGATGAGAATATCATCAAAGAAAACTAACACAAAGTGATGGGGGAAAGGACGAAAGACATGATTCACGAGGCTTTGAAAAGTGGAGGGTGCATTACAGAGACCAAAGAGCATGACCAAGAACTCATAGTGACCCTCATGAGTGCGAAATCTAGTCTTGGGAATGTATTCATCTTTCATACGTATCTGGTGGTATCCATAACGTAGGTCAAGTTTAGTAAAGTATTGATCCCCACTTACTTCATCCAAAAGGTCAACTATGACATGAATGGGAAATTTGTCCTTGATGGTAATTTTATCGAGGGCACGAAAATAAGGACATATGCATCAAGTACCTTCCTTCTTGAGGACCATGATTACAGGGGAAGAATAGGGACTGGTACTGGGACGAATAACACCCACTTCTAGCAACTCTTGGACATTTTTCTCAATTCAATTTTGTTGAACAAAGGGATGACAATAAGGGCGAACATTGGAAGGAAGATTGCCTGGGATTAAAGGAATGGAATGGTCATGGTCGTAGCGGGAGGGGGGAAGGCCCTTGGGAATTTGGAAAAAGCATGGTGTTGGGAAAGGATAGATTGGAGGTTGGGGTGCACAAAGGGTGTCTCAACTACTTGAATGAAATGGATTTGGGAAATTGTGCTAGAATGACCTTTTTTGAGTAACTTTTCCATGCGGTGGGAACTGATGATCTTCGGAGAGCCTGCTGTAATGCCTTGGAATTTATACTGTTGTCCCTCTTGTTGGAATTGTATGGTTAAATCATTAAAATCCATGGTGATGGGGTCAAGAGTGCATAGCCATTCAACACCAAGCACAATGTTGTAACCACCTATATCAATAAAAAACATGTGAAATTTCAAGTGATACTGACCAATTTGTAGGCACACATTTTCACAAAGCCCCCCAAGCCCCCCACATTTGATGGAACCACCATTGACAGTCATGGTTTGAAAATTGTTGGCTGCATGGATATAGAAATTGATTTCTTCGGGAAGGCGACGACGAATGAAATTACGAGTGATGCCATTGTCAACTAGGATGATGTCTTTCCTGTGCTTAATGTAACAAGTTAACTTGAGGGTTTGGGGAGCAGAAAATCCACTGAGAACATTCAATGAAATTAGTGGTTCAACTTCGGGAGGATCAGAGGGCGGCTTAAGATCATCTGCTTGGGGTAGCACTTCCTTAAATGAAACCTCAACATATTCATTAGAAACATCCTTCAAAATGGCCATTAAAGTTTTTTGTTCTTTACACTTGTGCCCTGGAAAGTATTTATCATCACATTTATAAAAAGACCCTTGAGTTGGAGTTTATCCATTTCCACCCATGTCAATTTTTAGACCTTGAGAGGGGTGGCCTGAGGGGCAGGATTGGGTAGTCTAGTGCAGGGAATAAAAGTAGGTTTTCTTATCTAGGAAAATATGACATGTTGTGCCTCCTTGGCACATTTAGTTACTTCTAACCAAGTCTAGGGGTGCGCCATGAGGACATGGGCTCATATTTCATCCTTGAGGCCATTGATAAAGTATTCTCGGAAGAAGGCATCTGTCGTGCCCTCTATTCAGAAATACAAGTGCTCAAAGGAAACAATAAAATATTCCACTGTTCCATACTATTTCAACTTGGTCAAATGACCTAAATCGTGGGTGTCTATGTCAAATCATTCATGCAACTCGACAACAAACTATGTCTAAGCAACATACCCTTGACGTGCATTTCTACGCCATTGCCACCATTGCCATCATTCCAGATCCAAATAGAGAACACCGTAATGAAGCTTGGTCAACTAATCAATAATGTCATGCAAAGAAAAATAGTGTTCCATCCGAGTGACCCATGCTATTGGATTCGAGCCATCAAATTTTTTCACCTCAACTCGGGGAAGACGTGGGTCACGATGTAGGGAGTTGGAATGAGAGTGCAGAGGATGGGAGGAGTCAACACCTTCGACGTGGACGAGTGAGTCAGAGGAGGATGGACCCTGGGATTGGTTCATGCATTATTTGAGAGTGTTTGTCAATTCAACTATTGAGTTGTTCCCGGAGGTAGTCCATTTTGGCATCAACGACATAAATGTTAGACTTTAGTTTTTTATTGGTTTCTTATTTTCGAGTGGGAGCCATTAGGGTATGATGGGTGGGTCCACTAACGAAAAATCAGATAAGTGATACACACCAGTGTGATTAGGGAAAACAGAGGAAGCCAATGGAGTAAGTGGGAAATAAGGGTGTTGGGAAGGGAATGGGTCCATAGGGAAAACAAGTCTTAAAAATGATAGGTATCATTATGATCAGAGAAAAGATGGGAATCCAATCGGATAGGTCTCAAATAAGGGTGCATGCAGGACCCAAACTCGTTTTGTTTTACTCCAATAGAGTTATACTTCGACCTTAATAGAA
>ML864224.1:11078-33669 GCA_009831015.1 Picea engelmannii | reverse complement strand
TACTCACAACCCATACATAATCCAATGTCAATCAAATGTTTGGATGGATCTTCTTTGTACATTATCACATGGTAGAAAACATCCATGAGAAATTATAAATTAATTAAATAAGAATCATAACAAATATGAAATGTTAAATAAGGAAAAGACAAGTAATCACAAAAATTTTGATCAACCATTTTCTACCTTGTCATCATGTCATATGTATGGAATGGGTTACTTTTTTCTTTTTCTTTTCTACAACAACAAAATAATTGAAAATTTGTATTTCATGTGATAATTGAACTCTTTGATTACACACAAAAAATCAATGCTTATATATGTTTGATGCATGTTGTTGGGATAGTTCCTCATGTGATCCAATTATTCTTATTTCTTTGACCATCTCCTTGTACACTTTTTGGACATATCTAGTGACATGTTTTGGATATCATCTCATTTACCATTCTTAATTTTCTTAATCTTTTTGAAAAGCAAAAAAAATAATAAAAAATTGATTGATATTTATATGAAAGTAAAATTGCAAAAATATTATTTTGGTAACTTTTTGGACTAATATATACATATTATAGAAAAACATGTTTCTTTTTTTGTTTGTTAGTTTATCTGTGACTTGTGGGACTAACCTGTGGTTGAGAAACCACGACTCAAGGGCATCTAAGCTGTCAAAATCACCCGGGGATCGCACTCGGCCTGAGCCACACCAACCCTTAACATGGCTGGATTTTTTGTCCCCGCAGGTTTCGAACTGGTGACTTTAACATCACAGAGTACCTTAACAACACACTCCATCACCGACTATCCTACACCTCGGGGACATAGAAAAACATGTTTCACAATAATAATTTCTATATGATTTTTTTTTTGTTATTGTACAAATTTTCTATTGCAAGTCTCACATGTTTCATTGACCATTGCTCCAATAATGCTTGTTGTAGTTTAAATATAACATGATTCTTGGATTCATTAGATCGATTTTTTCTATGTAAATGGAAACAATGCCTATATGTTGTTTTAATATATTCCTCATAGTTTTATAGAAGTTTTTTCGATTGTTATTAACTTTCAACATGGCTCTGGATGAGATCATGACCAATTCATCATCATTTACATCTTTGTAATTTTTTTCTTCTTAAGAGGGCCATTTGTTCCCTACACAACATTCAACATATGTGAAATCAAATGTTTTGAAACCTATTAGATTTTTTTGTAAGCTAGTTGGTGTTACTTTCTATTAATAAAAAAAACCGTATACATATTGGAGGTTCTGAAGCCAATGCTGCCAACAATGGAAAATAGCCCCAACTCCAGGACCACACTAACAGGAAAACCAAACCCTAAGATCCAAAATTTAAAAGTGTTTTACACAGTAATTATCTAGTCTTAGAACTATAAACTACTATAACAAGAAGATAAATCCTATGCATATATAATGAGAAGCTAAACACAAGGTTGTTACTTGTTGGAATGAGGTCCCAAGTCCTCCACTTGATTTCTCATTTGACTGTAGCTGGTTAAAGATGGCCATGCAGGGATAATGACATCATGTTGAAGATGATACTAATGCTTGGGACACTTTGGAATATGGGAACATATGTTCAACATTGTGTCTATCTTTCTTTCCATTGACTCCTGTTTGAATTTTTGATCATCCATATCACTTCTGATCTCAAGATGAGTTTTAAGTGATCCTCAGAGAATTGGAGAGTGATGGACTCGCCTTCATAAGTGGGGTGTTTTAGTTCTTCCTTGGGAGACTTAGAAGTTCCATCCGTTGCCTTGGAAATGGAGTCATTGTCTGCAACTAGAGAAGAGGGAGGTTGGACTGTTGCACCCGTCTCTGCAATTGACCTAGCATTTGGGGTGACATTACCCTCCTCAATGTCTGCACCATGATTTGGATCTTCCCACTCTATCATGCAACCCTAATGCTCAAATTATTCCATATTTCCTTGTTGTTGTTGTGAAAATTTTTGTTGTTGCACCTGCTAGGATGCTCCTGCACTCTAGGTGTCGTCCCTATATTTTAAGGAAGGAATTCTTACTCTAACTCTGTAGCCTCAGAAAATTTATCTTCCTCAAATGACTCTTCCTCTCTAATGAGGCATAATGACGAAGGATAAGGGACAAAGCACATTGAGAGGGAGGAGTTGGCTCTAGACCATTTTGAGGAGATTCACACCAGAGGCAGAAGAAGATGCCTTTTCATAATGAGGGGGAAATTTCGTTAACAACCTTGAGGTAGTGCATACTTCCAGGGAACATTTACATCCCCCTAGTGCCATAATTGCGAGCACAAGAAAGATAATAAAACTCATCCAATCATCTATACTGATCCACTGCATTCCCCCCACCATCGTACTCAACCTAGAAAGTCCTTGGTTGGGAAACATCACCCGTCCATTAAAACAAACGTCTGACACCAGCTTCGAGAGTGGAGAGGGAAGCCAGGTGTTGACATAGTCATCCACTAGTCTCATCATCATTATTGACATGTTAACACCCCATTTGGGGGTTTAAACCTATTATTTATCACAATTAAGAAGTACATTATTAATTAAAAATCAAAGAAAAAATCCATTTTTATCACCTTTCAATCCACCTAATTTCCTTGGTTACAACATTTCCATAATTCTTTTACAATCTTTTCCACTCCTATTCCAAAAAAACTTATCAAGTTTTTTCTCTACATGACACACTTTAATCAATACACAACATTTAAACCTACATATCATTCAAATATATTAATTTTATAGTAAAAATTCTAATAACTTTCCATGTTGTCTTCCTGAGATGTGCTTCCCTTGTGCTCATTGCTATAATATTTCTTCCTTTGATCTTCTATTAATAAAATATTTGCATAATGAAATATGCAAATTATAAAATATGTTTTACAAGTTAAGTAGAGAATTGTAACCCTTTTTTTAAGATTAAGTGATGTACATTATATAATAACACACATTTGTGTGCCTTATAGAATGATACACATTGAGGCGTTTATTTATGTATTTAGAATAGCATAGCTCCATGTGAAAATACACAAATCTCTCACACAATGATATATTTTTATATTTTCATACTCAATGGTGTGGTCTATAGTAATAAATGCACTTATGCATGTTTACTATATAGTGCACACTGCACAACCTAAAAGCATTATTTTTTAAATGACATGGAAGGGCTTTGAAATCCAATGCAATAAGGGGTCCCAATCCATTTAAATGCTATTTATATAAAAATAAATGTTATAGCTAACCAATACCTAAATCCCCCAAAAATATGTATCAATGTGAAATGTTATAGAAGCTAAACCCTTTCATCTAGGGTTTGTAGCAACATAACATAGAATGGATGAAACAACAAAGTTAGGATTTGTAGAAAAAAAAAAAAAAAAAAAAGGAAGGGAAAAACAAAGATAGGGTTTGTAACATTGAAGGTGTTTAAAATCCTTATATTTTGTTGAAATGGACAGTAAATATGAATAGAAATAAATACACAATTTCCTGGAATTTTTTAATTTGTTAAGAGAAAATTTGTTGAGATTAAGAGAATGAAGTTACATCCTTGAAAATTTTCCTTTGCAGATTTGTATGTAACCCATCATGACTTCTTACAAATTTAGTTCGTAAAAAAAATATGTCCACTTCAATCTCTTACTAGTAAATCTCACTTGCACAAGTCCCCTCACTAGCTTTTGGCACAACAATGGATTAGGAATTAGGGTTATGTTTAACTCACTTTTACAAAATGAAAATATTGTTTTTTCTCATTTGATTTTTAACACAAATGAAAAATGTGTAATCGATTAAATAAAAGCATCATGCAATGTGCTTGTCAGATTTAAGCACATCAATGTGTTATATTACCTTAATCATACTATAGTAGTAGTTTCCAGTTAAAATATAAGTGCAAGCCTTTGAAATTAGTACTTTGAGGAGGTTTTACTGTAGGTATTTTTCCTATGTGCATCAAAATCCAATGCATCAATGTTTCTAGTACGAAAAATGCACTAGTGTGCCAATTTAAATTAGACACATTATCTACTTGAATAAAGCCTTCAAAAGTTTGTTTGAAGTTAGAATTTTACATATTTCCAAAATTTATTTTAATAATGTAGACACATATTTATTATGGTTTTGATTCAAATGAAAGAGAAAAAAAGTGATAATATCAAATGACCGGTTATTTAGATTACTCTTTCCATATCATTCCAAGTTCAACAAGTTCTTTCTTGTCATTTGCTATATATATATATATATATATATATCTACCTTTACATGTGCATTTGAATAATTATGCATTTAAATTTGCAAGATCTTGATATGGGATCAAGTTCAGATGCATAAGATATTCCACTAGTATAAAAATACCAAAAGATATTATTTGAAGTAAGATACTATATGAAGACGATAGAAAAAATGGAGAGCCACTTTACACCATCAAATGTAACATGTCATCTTCCAACAACCATCTTGGACCAATGGTACTTCACCATGAACTGAATATCTTTTATGTCACCCCAATAATATGTGGTTGTTAAAAAATTAAAGGATTGAAGGTGAACCCTCAATATGTGATCCAGGTGGATATCGGTGGCCACCCACCTATTCCAACTGGCTCACATATAGATGTCATCTTGGCAGTTTCATTTTTCATCTTGGCATTTTTTTTCTAGCTTTTCGGGTCCTAAACTTCTAGGGTCGTTTTGAGGCCCTAAACAACGTTTTTTTGGGCCCGCCATAGTCACACTATGGGAGAAGTTAGAGTGTAACGACATAATGTGTAGTCCTCATATAGTCCTTTCCAACGGAGTATTGTGCGCCTAAAATGGAGAATGTATGCAAAAGTTACGACCCTGGGAAGTTGATGTACCAACTTACCCCAACAGGGCCCACATAATTTTTGGTGCTTCATCTCCTAGGGTTAGGTTTTTTGATGTCTAGGGTTTTGGCATTCATGTTTTATGTAAAAATTCCTTTGGAGCCTCATTGTACTCATCTTATTGCGAATGATCACAACCGTCACATATATTCTTAGAGATAAGCCACCACCATTCTAGCAAGCTTGTTTTAGTCTGCATTTTACAGTTTCGGCATATTTTTTTATTGAATAGAAGCCAAGTTTTACTATATCTTTGTTATTGTTCATGGTTATCAGTGTTATCATTTCATTCTGCTCATAAAATCCATATCAGTGGTATCAGAGCAGTCTTCTCCTTGTCGTTCTTAGTGCATGTCCCTGACAAGGTTAGGGTACAAAGAGTTGGGTGTCGAGATTGTTTCTCTCGAGGACATGATCTCTTGCATGCCCAAGCGACCTTCCATGGTGGCAGAAAATAAAGATGATGAGACAAGGGATCCTTTCAAACTATTGCTCGAGGAAGCCCTCACGCAACAAAGGAACAAGACGATGGATAGTTTTGTGTGAATCCTTCGATGACTACCAAAAGGCAATGCATCTTCCTTGAGCAAAGGCACCACCCCCTTCATGGTACAAATGAACTTTTATAATCCTATATTTGAAGGTCAGATAGACACGAATGTTGTAGACAAATGGTTGAATCTTCTAGAAGGGAATTTTTTTATCCATAACTTTTCTAATAGAGAAAACATTACATTTGCGCTCCTCAAAGTTGTCCCCCATGTCAAAGATTGGTGGGATACTTTCAGTGAGAAAAAGGGAATAGAGGAACCCTCATTATTTACAGTCGCACTCACTTGGGAGTCCTTCAGGGATGTTATTAAGGAACAATACTACCATGTTGCAAGTTATGATGACCTGTATACAAGATGGACCACACTACGGTAGGAAAGGGACCAAACAATGACAGAGTTCACAAATATCTTCCATACATTGTGCACCAACATGTGTATCACATATTCTGAGTGACATATGGTGCTCAAGTACAGTGATGGTCTGCATATATACATCCAAATAAAAATGGAGTTTTTGGACATCTTGTCCTTGGGCGCGACATATCGATATGCTATCAAAATCGAGTAGAAGATTAAACAAAATATGCAACAGTTTGGGTCTGGGAACCCCTCACAATAGAAGTAGGGCAAGGGCAGCCCCAAACTGTAGAACAAAGGGAAGATCAATGATGGAAAACCTCAGGACAACCAGTCTAATCCACAAACAATGAAGGATAGTGGAAAGATGAATAAAGACATCGGGAAGTGGTGTGACTTCCATAAGAGCCCCTGGAATAACATTGTTGATTGATGCTCAAAGTAGTCATTGGTGGTGGAGTTGAAAGCCTATGAATCAGATGCGGGTTATGAATCAGAGTTAGAACAAAAAAAGGGGAGACATATTATTGACGCGGAACCTAGTGCCACCACAGCTACCACCAAGATCCATCACGGTGAACCCGATGAGACAGAGGAAGGTGAGCGCCTCCTTCATTCACAAATGTGAGTGAAGGGTACTCCACTGCACTTCATCATTGATAGCGGTAGCTAGAAGAACCTTATCTCAACGAAGGTTTTCAAGCAGCTAGACCTACTAACAACGCCACACCCGCATCCATACACCATTGGATGGCTCTGCCAAGGAAGTGTTCTTCACGTTAGCCAACAATGTCACCTGTCCTACAACATCAATCCATTCAATGATGAGGTATTGTGTGATTTCTCTCCCCTTAAAGTTTGTGATGTTCTTTTGGGCCAACCTTATTTATGGAAAATTCATGCTATATATGAGTCTAGCCCTCGCAGTGTTAATATTACTTTGGAGAGGAAATTGTATAGGATACCCAAGGTGGTCCCACCTACTGTCATTTCCTTGATCTCTGTCAAGCAATGCAGGAAGGTCATCTCTCAGATTGGGAAGTTTGTCTTCTTCATGATTCACTCTCCAAGTGAGTGGAAGATTGCAGCCACCTCCATGACCTTCATGACCGATCTCTCCATGCAGCAGAAGAAAGTGGATAAGGTCATGGAAGAATACAAAGATATCTTTTCCTCATCCATTGGGGTACCTCTACACTATCAGGTCAAGCATTCAATCGATATGACTCCCGGTGCACCATTATCCAAGGGGCCAGTCTATCACCACTCTCTGTTAGAAAATAAGGAGATCAAGCGTCAGATCCAAGAACTTCTCTAAAATGGGAACATCCCACCCAACTCATCAATGTGTGGAAGCCCAATCGTGCTTGTGCAAAATAAATATGGGACCTGGCGACTCTGCATCAATTACCGGGCCCTAAATAAAATCATAGTCAGGAACTGATACCTGATTCCCCGAATCGACGATATCCTTGACCAACTCAAGGGGGCCAAATACTTCAGTAAGATTGATATGAATTATGGATACCATCATGTCCCAATAGAGCAGACAAATGTATGGAAAACTTCCTTCAAGTCCAAAGAAGGTCTTTTTGAATGGTTGGTCATGCCCTTTGATTTGACGAATGCCCCAACAAATTTCATGAGGATGATGGACTATATATTGCGTTCTTTCACCTATTATTTTGTGGTGGTGTATCTGGATGACATCCTCATATACAAAAATATTTGGGTGGAACACTTGCAACATATTCAACAAGTTATGAACACTCTGCAACAACACAAGCTATATGAAAATTTAGGAAAATTCTCCTTCGACATGGACAAGGTCCAATACCTAGGTTACATTGTTGATGAGCATGGGGTGCATGTGGATCTATCCAATATCTAGGTCATTCATGACTGGCTAGCCCCAACCACACTCACCGAGCTTCATATATTTTTAGGCCTTGCCAATTTCTATTGTAGGTTCATGTTAGGATTCTCCCATATTGTATGGGCCCTCAACCAAGTAACCAAGGGTGGTGGGAAGGAAAATTTTGAGTGGGTCCTGTCACAAAAACAAGTGTTCAATTATTTGAAGCAACTCGTATGCTCATCCCTAGTGCTTTCATTACTCGACCTGCAACAACCCTTTGAGATCAAGACATATCCTTCAGACTATGCTATGGGCACATTTCTCACTCAACATGGACACCCTGTGGCCTATCATAGTGAGACACTATCACATGTCATCCGTAAGTACCCTACTTACAAAAAATAAATGTTCTCCATTATGCAAGCCTACCACCAGTGGAGGAATTACATTCTCGGGAAGGTGACAATCAACCACATCGATCATAAGTCGTTGTAGTTCATGCAGACACAGGGAAAATTGCAGAATGATCACCATTAGAAGTGGTCCACATACTTGCAGCAGTTCCATATCAACATCAAGTATAAGACAAGAAGCACTAACTGCATCACTGATTTCCACAACCTCCCTCCAGTTGTAGCACTCACCACAGTGCTAAAATCCTACAGTCACAATACCTTGGGATCGCCCCAACTCTATGAGAGAGATCCTGAATTCACCACCACCTACTATATGTTGGGCGTAAACAAAACTGTCAATGATTTCCATCTTCATGACGACCTGATGTGCATTTGGGCCATCTATGTGTTCCATCAAGGGAAAGAGCGAAGCTGATTTGGGAAGCATGTTATCGCACAAGTTGTAGGTTGGTAAAATCCCTACCCAACCACCAATTAGTGACAACTTAGAGAGAACCTACCCACTATCACCTTAGGCAGGTGTTCCCGCCACTTTAGAGGTGAGGTAGTCAACTCAAGGGGGGGAATCCTAATGACCCTAGAGGGGGATTGAGATGGAAAATGTGATGTATGAACAAATGCCCCTAAATTTCAAGTTTCTATATGGAAACGGGAACTTGGTAATGAGTCTTGAAGGTTTATTGAGGTTTTCAAAGCTTT
The DNA here is from genome assembly GCA_009831015.1 of Picea engelmannii. Taxonomy (NCBI): domain Eukaryota; kingdom Viridiplantae; phylum Streptophyta; class Pinopsida; order Pinales; family Pinaceae; genus Picea; species Picea engelmannii. The sequence goes on along the minus strand of ML864224.1, from coordinate 24,904 downwards.
GAGTGACCTGCAGAGAGATAATACCTATCCAAGACACAAGGAAAACCAAGTATACAATGCAATATATCAATTTGATAAGCAAGTTAAGCTTGTTGTCCCTAATAGTGGTTGTTAGTAAAAATATATATCAGAAATTAAACGTCATAATAAGTTGCTAAAAAAGTGCTAGAAATCAAGTAAAAGATGCAAGAGATAAACTAGCTAAACACTAGTGAAACTCAAGATTTAAAGACCAAGATACTAGCATGAAAGGTAAGGTTGTTGTAAGCAATCTTTGCAGCAGTATAAATCATCCTTATTGCTGTAAAAACAAGTTATTACAGAAATAATATCAGCCACTAGAACTCCCCCAAACTTTTCCAAAGCGTGCACTAGGGCTAGTAGTTTATGTGTGCAAATTTTAGGCAACTTTCAGTGGCTGATTTAAGAGTTATTGAAGAAGTTAGATTAGGGTTTCTGCATCCCTAATGGATGAATATGAATATTTGTAACATAAGAAAGCAATACCCCTTTAGAGGGGATGCCCTAGTAGCTAAGAGGTGCTCTAGGCACAAGAAACAAAACCCAAATTGAAAAAAAATTAATATGGCAAAAAATCACGTTTCCCAATGCACTATTTTATTTCTCCAATGAAAAATATTCATATTAGTGCCTTTAAAATTGGGTGAATGGGGTCTTTAAAGCACAAGTTATATCAACAAAACCCTAAGGGTGTAAATTCTCTTACTTCCTAGGGTATGGCAACCAACTTAGGGTAAATCTAGGAGGGTATACATACTCATATTTCTCCTAGCAACCCTTACTCAGAAAAAGTCTTATATCCTTAACAATAAGATGAAGCAGTGTTGGAGGGTGTATCCAAAATACTCCTCCCTAGGGTTTCCACCAAAAATAACCAAAATAAGCAAGAAATAAATAGCATGTGCATATTTTTCCTTACCTAATCCAAGAAATGAGATATCAAACCCTAGTTTACCAAGCAAAATTCATCCAAGAGAGAAGACAACAAGCCCTTAGGGGGTGCACATCACTCCTCCTCATCCATTCACCAAGAGAAATTCACCAAAAAACATTTCACAAGAGGGAAATACCATAATCACCAAGAGTAGTGAAAATTTCAGCCAAGTACTTCTCACAATGTTAAGTTCCAAAGATTTGAATACAAAATCACCACAATAGATATAGAAGAACAATATGCAAAATCTCTTTTATTTCTATCAAACCCTTAGGGTAGGGAAACACCATACAATGGATCCTATTATGGAAGGGATACTCTCCTGTTCACTTGTCTTTTTAAGGGGGAATCCTCCTATTGAGCTACTACTCATAATACAATACCTCTCTTCATATCCCATTACATTGCTTGAACCCCTTTATATAGTGCTACCATCATCTAAGAACATGCTAGAGGAGGAATCTTCTAGAAGTAGAAACTTCTAAGAAGTCCTATTACATTTATTATATCTAACTACCCTAGTGGGCCTTATTTAATAATATAGTGGACCTAGTCCACCTTACATTGAATGGCCTCCACTATTATCACTATGGGCCCTCTGGCCCCCCCCACTACCTCTCTAGCTGTCTAACATTCCATCCCCCTTATGAAAGCGTTGTCCTCAACGCTTGATGTACAACCATATACCAGGGTCCCATGGATAAGTGTGGACCATAGTGCTGAAGTATACTAGAGAACCAAGGTCCCATTGAGAAATGGAAGCCACCATGCTGAAGTAGTCCAACTGCCATTGTAAACCAAGGTCCCATGTCCAATTTCTCATGTGAACTCCACACAAAAGATATTGGCACCCAATAACCAATTGAAAATGATGCTTCCAATACTGACACCTATCATGTGGATTCAAATAAGAATATCCATCCACATAGTGGGAAAGGGTCAAAGCTAAATCTGGAAGGAACAATACCGTTGTAGAATATGCAGGCTGGACACTAGTAATCATAACTAGCTCCTGATGTGTCACATAGATGTGCTCTATAGAATTTGGAGTAGAGGCATCAAATAAAAAATGGAAGTGGTTTTCATCCCAAAAATGACAACTATCCATATATCAATCATCACAATTGGCCTCAAAATCATACTAAGCATATATTTCTTGATTATATGCATCCATGATGTCTACCATAAGAAATATCTCATGCATGTTATCCAATGAATCTTGAATACTATGAAAACTATCCTTGAGGCCGTCTGTGAGGCCATATACAAGGTCATGCAATGTGTCATTCCATTGGGCTTTGAATGCTTCAATTATGTGTGGAATTTATTTGAGGATTTGAGAGGAAATAGCCATTGGAAACAACACATAACATATACCAAAATAAATCTCTTAAAATAATTTATCCAATGGTATTGATCTGGTAGAAATCTGAGCACCCTATGAAAATTTATGAACTATGTAGTCCCGTTGTCGTCACGAAAAACCCAATGCAATGTGTCATTCCATTGGGATTTGAATGCTTCAGTTATCTGTAGAATTTCTTTGAGGGTTTGACAGGAAATAGCCATTGGAAACAACACATAAAATATACCAAAATAAATCTCTTAAAATAATTTATCCAATGGTATTGATCTGGTAGCAATCTGAGCACCCTATGAAAAGTTATGAACTTTGTAGTCCCGCTGCTGTCACGAAAAAACCCAAAAAAAAGATGATTTTAAATCAACGATATCTTCACTTCTAGAGCTCCGATTTTGACGATTTGTTTTTGAAATTGGGTGAAATTGTGAGAGGAAATCATATATGAAATTTTGTTTTGAAAAATTCAGCCCCATATGCTACATAAATCATAAACATCACGTGGTCTTCTGCGAAACCCACCCCCCCCTGAAAATTGTAGATTTTAAAATACAAATAACTTGACTTCCCAGACTCTGTTTCAAATGATTTTGTTTTTTAACTTGGCTTTTTTTATGAGAGGAACTCAGATATACAACAATTTTTTTTCAAAATTTTCACCAAAACCTACATAAATCGTCGGTAATGTCGCGACCCTTTTTTTTTTTCGAAAAAATAAATCTGCAAAAAATAAAAATATTGCTCACACTTCCTTCCAAGGAAAGTGCTCTGATACCACTTGTTATGTACCAAATAACTGAATACAAGATACTATCAATACAAGGGGGAATCATCCTATTGAGCTACAACTCACAATACAATACTTCTCTTCATATCCCATTACATTTCTTTAACCCCTTTATATAGTGCTACCATCACCTAAGAACATGCTAGAGGAGGAATCTTCTAGAAGTATAACCTTCTAAAAAGTCCTCTTACATTTATAATATCTAACTACCCATTTATTGTATCTAACTAACATAGTGGGCCTTAATTAATAATATAGTGGACCTAGTCCACCTTACATTGAATGGTCTCCACTATTATCACTATGGGCCCTCGTGCCCCCCGCCGCCACCCCCCCACTACCTCTCTAGCTACCTAACACGCAATAGGAGAGTTATGTTATGAAATGAGATTCACATGATATCTATTTATACAAAATGTCTAACACATAGTTTTTACACTTAGCAAGGGTAAAACATAAGATACGGGGTCAACAAACCTTATCTTACCTCTTGCATCAAATAATAATATTTAATTGTCACTTTAACACAAAAGAAACCCTGAAACAAGATGATGTCATCCCTTTAGGGGACATTTTGGCACTTGAAAAAATCACTGAAGAAACGATGGAAGTTGTTGGGATCCTTGATCCTCCTCATCACATGCTAAGCCTTCTCCATGCATCATCCTATGAAAATATTCCAAGTGTCAATGTGCAACTCCATCACCACCAAAACCTAGCTCCTTCATGACGTCAACCCTAAAGAAGGTGATTTTTTTCCTCTCCTAGGGAAGTCATTTGGGTGGTAGAGGCTAGGTTAGGCTCATCATGATTTCTTCTAGGACTCCAAAGGCACGTCTCTATCATATGACATGTGGGCCCTAGGAATCCATCCCGTGGGATTTTTTTCCCATGGAAGCCCAAGCTAGGCTTGTTCTCCCAAAACTGGCCACCAAGCAAGGTCTTGAAAAACAAAAGGGTACGCCCTCAAAATATCTCAACTCAAAGATATCATGACAAGTGTAAACTACATATAATAAGAAAGGAACCTAAATATGTGCATCAAAACTACCTCATCAAATCAAACAAATGCTCAAAAATCGTATACAATTAACCAAGTTGAAGTATGGGAGGGGTGTCATAGGAGTCTTATTGGGTAGACCAAATCCCTTAAGAAGGTGATGTTCCCAAGGATGGCCTTTCAAGGTCATGTAGTGGATGATGAGGTGGAAGGGGTTTAGAATTCATAGGTCAATTATTTTCATGACATACAAAGGCTCGTATGATCTCATTCATGGGTGCCTTTCTAGAGGGTGTGTGGCACCTTCATTTGCGATGCACTTTTTCCAAGCCCATCTTCTTTCCATTCTTTATTCCTTCATGTTTTAAGGAACGAGTTGAAGGACACTGTCCTGGCGTGGTGTCCAGATAATGACAGTGTCATTTACAAATACCTCATGGAAATGAGAAGGCTAGCTCGTGATGAGACCCCCTTTCTCTTAGTTGTGTAACTGAGAACCCCTACCCTGCCTTGGTGACCAGATAATGGTAATGTCATAGCGCTAAATACCCATGACCGTGATAGGACAAATTGTGATGAGACCTACCATCCTCCAACTAACCCCTTAATCATTCATTATCATTTACTTTTGTAGGTCTGCCTTTTCTTATAGAGAAGCATTTCATTTCTTTCTCGGGGATCCCTGGGCGAAGCATTTGGAAGGTCTATATCTAGGATTTTATCTTTTCAGCCAACAACAATCCCTCTGGGCCTTCAACCCCTTCTTCCCATGAAATGAGGTACAAGCCCTTCTTGGGTCACTAAAGTCAAAGGGCCTAGAAGACAACAATGTGATGGGAATGTAATGAGTGGAAAGTGGTAGGTATGGTTGAGAATGGTACGATAATCCTTCAAGGGACCCCCAGTCAAAAACCTTCCCTAAAGGTTGGCCACTTACTAGGAAATATATGATACTCACCAAGGTGAAATAGGGTCAAAAGAGAAATTTCCAAGCATGTGTTCTATAATCAAACAAAATTAAATACAACATGTTTAAATGCCTCAAATATTAGGGTGATTACTCGCCACAATACCTGACTTGTACCGCATGGAGCGAGACCTGTCTACCTTCCAAAAGCTAGCTAGTGTGGTGGATTCACTGAAAATGTATCATAATGTGGTGATAGAGCGAGATTCTGTATGTGAAAGTGGACATTGTTGGTCATGTGGTCTCTCGACACTCCATATCTACAACCTGAGGGCCTCGAGACATGATCTCCTTAGCTATCTTACAAAATGGGGATACCATCGGGATTCTACTTGGGGACATGTTCTCACCGTAGAGTGATTGAGAACCACAACATCTCTTGGTAGTCTTGTGCCTACACTGAAACAAGAAAATATAAAATCTAGGGTGGTTCTATCAAAAATCCAAATGGAAACAATCTAGAAAAGAAAATTTTAGTATTTTTTTCAAAAAATTATAAACTAAGCATGAAATCAATATGCAAATAGAGCAAAATGAAATATGAAATGCATCTAACTAACATGATAAATCAAGATGCAAATGCAAGAAAATGAATATGACCTACCTACTTACTTGGGGCACGGGCCCTGAAGAATTCATATGACCTGAACATAAGGTCGAAGAAGAGATCAATTCACTGGTAATGGAATGTTTCTCCCATCCAAGGTTTCCAAATAGTACTTTTCTTTATCAGACTTCTTCTTGATGATGTAAGGGCCAAGCCATGAGCTATGATCTCTCTGGTCATACTTGGGCTTTCCCTTTCTATTGTCCCACATGAGCACAAGACTTCCTTCACTGAAATTGATGTAAGGTATATTCTCAATGTATGGATAGGAAGGAGGCTCTATGTTAACCATTATTCTGATGGCTTCTCCGTGTTCTTCATATTCTTTCTTCAAAATTTTGATAGACCCTGACTCTTTCCCTTGGTACTTTCCAAGTTTCTCTTTGTATTTATTTGTCCTTGGGAGGATCATATCTATGGAGTCTTCTTGCATGAAGGGAAACTCAGATGGATCATACTCAATAATCTTTCAAAGCACATCGTAGTCACACTCACTCATGTAATCAGGGCCATTGGGATCCATCACACATTTATCATTATTTTACAGACTGTATAATATCTCAAAGGTGCCATCACCCATGGGGATGTATGCATGTGCAAGGTTCATTCCAAGGAAACCCCAAAGGGCATGAGACCAACTCCTCGATAAGAGCATCCTCCAAGCATCTGGAACATCAATTACTACTATGTCCATGAGGAGGATGATATGTGGAAAATCAATCAGAAAGGCCTCAATGTCCTCACATAACCCATAAACCTTGACCCTTTTAGAATCAATACCACATACATTACCATAGGGTTAGGTTGTCTTCAAACCAAGTTGTTCCATCGGCTTCAATGACATGACATTTGTCGAGGCCCAAAATCAAGAATATTGTTGTTCAAGCGGAGGCCATTCATGCCTAATGAAAGATAGAAGGGAGGATTTTTGTGCCTTTGTCGGTCGTGATACATAGTGTTCAAAATGATAGGAGGGTATTCCTTCTCGGTCAATACCTGTAATATATGCAAGAATACCCTTTTCACAGAAGGGATCTTGCACATCTTTGTCACTGAGATTGTCATATTCATTTTTCCAAACATGGATGCAACATCTATATTCAACTGAATCTCATATGTGGGAGATGGATTAGGAAGCAACTCATGTAATGAAGGAGGAGGTGGTGAGGTCACCTTCTCTGCTGATGGAACAGGAGTGGTAGGTTGTGATGGAGGGGATGAAGCTTTATTTCTTCTAGTACAAGTCAAATATTCCCTCCTCCTTAACTCCTTCTTTTGATCGCCTGTCAACTGATTCAAGGCCCAGAGTCTCCCCTCTCTTTCCCCCATCTTCTGGCTTCATTGATATGTTATTGTGTGGCATGTTCCTCTTGTAAAATGTAAATCATCTCCATGAAATTCATACCGTCGGGAGAATATTCATCTCATCAGGGACACTCATCTTCTTTGTGAGGTTCTTGGCATGGAAGGCACCAAGATTTTGTGTCGACCATCCAAACTGGTTTCAAAGTATCAGGGGCATTTTCCTCTTATTGAGGCCTTGGTTTCCACCCTGTGGCATCTCTCTCTTATCTGGTAAACTGAGGTCTGAGAGAAGATTGATTTCTTTCTACAGTAGTTAAACGACCCATGATATGGTTATGTACCTGGGTAAAATGAGTACTCATCTGATCTATCTTCTGAGTCAGGAGGGAAATCAGATTAGGAGCACTACTTCAAGAAACCTCATTCTTTGCTTCTGTCTCAACACAAGGGTACTAAAAAGGATCCAACCTTGAATCAAGAAGATTATCTTCAATGTCAACAATGTATTCTTTGGCTTGTGCTAATGATGTGGGCTTCTTGTCCTTCAAAATGAAGTGAAATTTCCCTTCAAAAGCTTTTTTATATAGGAGACATACTGATGCAGTTGTAGGATGGAACTCTGTTGGAATATGGCTGTACAACCTATCAAATTTGGTATTGAATTCATTCACTGTCTCATTCTCCTTTTTATTTATCTGATTGAATTGAGCTACAAGCGTCCCACCATCTTTCTTTGTTGACCATCTTCTCTTAAACAAATTGGAAAAATATTCATAAGATGTGAGATGATTATCAGGAAGGCCTATGAACCAATCGAGAGCTTCTTCAGTCAATGATGAAGCGAATAGTATCATGGATACATCCCCATGCTCAATCCTTGCATTGTCCATGTCCCGACCTATGATGTAAATATGATCCTCAAAAATCACTACATTATTTCCTGGGAACTTTGGAAACCACTTGTTTGACTCTTTTGGCATTGAGTTGGGGTATCCTTGGATGGTGGCAATGTTAAGGGGTTTGTAAAGGTACTTTTCCCAAAGGTGATCCATTGGATCAAGGGGAAGGGTACCGTGGAAGAGGGTTTTGACAATGGGAGACTTGAGGGGAGGCCTTCTTTGGTATACCTTAGAAGGTTTTAACCTCCCAGGGGGAAAAGGCTTGGAAGAGGAAGGGTTCTGGGAAGGTGGAGTCGCTAGATGAGATTCAAGAGAATCTCATAAAAAATGTGAAAAGGGAACATCCCTTGGGTGGATTCACAAGGAAATCTAGGGAAGAGGATTTGGGATAGCTTGCCAAAGTGTCGTTAGGGTTTGGAAGAGGATTCAAAATCCTCCTCGGCAACGGTGCAAAAATCTTATCGCACAAGTTGTAGGTTGGGAAAATCCTGACCCAACCACTAATTGAAAACAACTTAAGAGCACCTACCCACTCTCACCTTAGGTAGTTGTTCCTGACACTTTAGAGGTGAGGTAGTCACCTCAAGGGGGGAATCCCAGTGACCTTAGGGGGGATTGAGATGGAAAATGTGATGTATGAATGTATGCCCCTAAATTTATAGTTTCTAGATGTAAAATTGAACTTGGTAATGAGTCTTGAGGTTTTATTGAGGTTTCCAAAGCTTTGAGTGACCTGTAAAGAGATAATACCTGCCCGAGACACAAGGAAAACCAAGTATATAATGAAATATATCAATTTGACAAGAAATTTGAGATTTATATCCCTAATAGCATATTTTATTAACAATATATATCAACAATTAAATGGAACAATAAGTTGCTAAACAAGTGCTAGAAATCAAGTAAAATATGCAAGAGATAAACTAGCTAAACACTAGTGAAACTCAAGATTTAAAGACCAAGATACTAGCATGAAAGGTAAGGTTGTTGTAAACAATATCTTCAGAAATATAAATCAGACTTATGGAAGTAACAAACAATTTATTACAGAAAGAATATCATCCACTAAAACTCCCCCAAACTTTTCCAAAGCATGCGCTAGGGCTAGTAGTTTATGTGTGCAAACCTTAGGCAACTTCCAATGGTTGATTTAAGAGTTATTGAAGAAGTTAGATTAGGGTTTTTGTGGCCCTAATGGCTGAAGATGAATATGTGTAACAAACAAAAAACAATACCCATTTAGAGGGGATGCCCTAGTGGATAAGAGGTGCTCTGGGCACAAGAAACAAAACCCAAATTGCAAAAAGTTAATATGGTAAGAAATCATGTTTCCCAATGCACTATTTTATTTCTCCAATGAAAAATATTCAGATTAGTGCCTTTAAAATTGGGTGAATGGAGTCTTTAAATCACAAGTTAGTTCAACAACAACCATAGGGGTTTAAATCATCTTACTCCCTAGGGTATTCCAACCAACTTAGGGTAAATCTAGGAGGGTATACACACTCGTATTTCTCCTAGCAACCCTTACTCAAGAAAAGACTTATAACCTTAACAATAAGATGAAGCAATGATGGAGGGTGTATCCAAAATAATCCTCCTAGGGTTTCCACCAACAATAACCAAAATAAGCAAGAAAGAAATAGCATGTGCAATTTTTTCCTTACCTAATCCAAGAACTGAGATATCAAACCCTAGTTTACCATGCAAAATTCATCCAAGAGCCAAGAGAGAAATCCTTTAGGGGATGTGCATCACTCCTTTTCATCCATTCACCAATAGACATTCACCAAAATACATTTCACAAGAGAGAAATACCATAATCACCAAGAGTTGTGAAATTTTCAACCAAGTACTTCTCACGATGGGAGAGTTATGTTATGAAATGAGATTCACATGATCTCTATTTATACAAAATGTATAACACATAGTTTGTCCATTTAGCAAGGGTAAAACATAAGATAATGGGTCAAAAACCCTTATCTTACCCCTTGCATCAAATAATAATATTTAATTTTCACTTTAACACAAAATAAACCCTAAAACAAGATGATGTCATCCCTTTAGGGGTGTTTTGGTACTTGAGAAAATCGTTGGATAAAAGATTGAAGTCGTTGGGGATCCTTGTGCCTCCTTGTCACATGATAATCCTTCTCCATGCATAATCTAGTGAAAATATTCCAAGTGTCAATGTGCAACTCCATCACCACCAAACCCTATCCCCTTCATGATGTCAACCCTCAAGAAGGTGACATTTTTCCTCTCCTAGGCAAGTCATTTGGGTGGTAGAGGCTAGGTTAGGCCCGTCATGATGTCTTCTAGGCCTCCAAAGGCATGTCTCTATCATCCATCATCCAGGACCTAAGCATCCATCCAGTGGGATTCTTTCCCCATGGAATCCCAAGCTAGGCTTGTTCTCCCAAAACTGGCCACCAAGCAAGGTCCTGCAAAACAAAAGGGTGCATCCTCCAAAGCTCTCAAGTAAAAGATATCATGACAAGTGTAAACCATGTATAATAAGCAATGCATTTAAACATGTGCATAAAAACTACCTCATCAAATCAAAAAAATGCTCAAAAACCCTATACAATTGACCAATTTTATGTATGTGAGGGGTGTCATAGGATTCCTATTGGGTAGACCAAATCCCTCAAGTAGGGGATGCTCCCAAGGATGGAATTTCAAGGTCATGTAGTGGATTATGAGGTTGAATGGGTTTAGACTTCATAGATTGATGATTTTCATGACATACAAGGGCTCATATGATCTCATTCATGGGTGCCTTTGTAGAGGGTGTGTGGCACCTTCATTTGCAATGAACTTTTTCCAAGCCCATATTCCTTCCATTCTTTATTACTTTCATGTTTTAAGGAATGATTTGAAGGCCATTTTCCTGGCGTGGTGTTGTTGATACTGAGAGGGGGGTGAATCAGTATCAAGTACAATTTACAACCTTTTTCAACTTATACTTAAACCATTCAGTTATATCCAATGAGCAATGAACAATAGTATAAGAGTTACACCAATACACCACAATACACCATGCACAATATATGAGAAATAATCAATAGTTATTGTTCAAGGGAACTAATGACTTCCANAGCTTCCAAATGTAAAGGGAGGGATAAAAATCCAAGAGGAAGATACAATCCTCCAATATCAAGAGATATTTGAACTCTCCATCCTTTCCCCTTCCTTCCACCCAAGAATATACGAGAGATAATAAAACTTCACATTAAATCATCACATAGAACCTGATAATGCTTCCTGAGACTTCTTCAATTTTTGCAATTCTTCAATTCTTAGAGTAATATGATCCTATAGATAACATTACTCAATGTATTCTCTGAAACTCCTCCAAGTTTCACTCCTTGAATCCTCCCCAAAAAGAAGTTATAGAAAGAATGGTAGACTTTATTCAATTCTGGTATATTCAGGAGAGTGAACTTGCATAGAATGCCCTGCTCTCAATATTTAACATCCGATTCTGAAACTCTCACAAAAGAAACTACATTTTGTACTCTTTCCAATTCAATTCATCCCACATCATTTGAATTCTCTATGAAGAAGTTATGACTGTTTTACCCAGAACACCTGTTTATTGACTAGCTTCAGGACTGGTCACAAACCCTATCTTCCACAGAGTGTATCTCCATAATTATAGAAAATGAAGAGATGAAAGTTTTACCATAGGTACCTTGATACGTCTTCTCAATACCATAGAAATTTCACCATTTGAATCGTTTTAGAAAAAAAGTTATAGAAAAAATGGTAAGATGGCCTGAAAATAACATACCTTAGAACACATCACCAAAAGACTTCATCCTCCCTTGAAAGCCAGCCTTCTTTACTTCTGATTTCCTCTTAAATTTTACTTGTATCAAATTAATGTATAATGATGTGTATTTATACCATTTATGTCACCTCCTTTTAACATTAGGGCCGACCTGACACTTTCTTATTTTGTAATTATTTTCTTTAATTATCTTCAGGGCCTACATGTACTTCCTTCTTCAATTCACTTTGTCATCTTCAAAAATTCATTTCTCCTCAACCATGATGATCCACGTAACGTGCCACATACCACCAAAAATAACATGATGTATACTATCCATCCGTGGGTGTTGTATATTCATGTGCATTTTCCTTCATGTCCAAATACCTTCATCAATCTTGCGATCCAAAACCCATGACTAGGGTTGACATCAATGACAACAACCAATCTTCCAACAGGTGTCTAGATAATGAAAATATCATTCACAAATACCTCATGGGAATGAGAAGGTTGGCTCGTGATGAGACCCTCTTTCTCTCAGTTGTGTAACTAAGAGCCACTACCCTAGCTTGGTGACTAGATGATGGTAATGTCATACCGCTAAATAACCATGATCATGATAGGTCGGCTCATGATGAGACCTCCCATCCTCCAACTAACCCCTTAAGCATTCATTGTCATTTACTTTTTTATGTCCCCCTTTTCTTACATAGAAGCCTTTAATTTCTTTCTCAGGGATCTATGGGAGAAGCATATGGAAGGTCTATATCTATGATTTTATATTTTCAGCCAACAACAATCCCTATGGGCCTTCAACCCCTTCTTCCCATGAAATGAGGTACATTCCCTTCTTGGGTCACTAAAGTCAAAGGGCCTAGAAGAGGAAAATATGATGGGAATTTAATGAGTGGAAAGTGGTAGGTATGGTCGAGAATGGTATGATAATCCATCAAGGGAACCCCAGTCACACACCTTCCCCAAAGGTTGGCCACTTACTAGGAAATATATGATACTCACCAAAATGAAACAAGGTCAAAAGAATAATGTCCAAGAATGCATTCTATAATCAAAAGAAGCTTAAATAAAACATGTTTAAATGCCTCAAATATTATGGTGATTACATGCCAAAATACCCAATTTGTACCGCATGGAGAAAGACTTGTTTGCTTTCTAAAAGCTAGTTGGAGTTGTGGATGTGCTGATAATGGATACAAATGTGGTGATAGAGTGGGATTTCATATATGCAAGTGGACATTGTTGGACATGTGGTCTCTCGACACTCCATATCTACAACTTGAGGGCCTCGAGACATGATCTCCTTGGTTATCCCACAAAATGGGGATAACAAAGCTCACTACAGTTGGGTGGTAGGACACTTTGGTGTAGAAAAGACAATGGAAATGGTGCAACAACATTTCTATTGCCTGAAACTTTGACAGGATGTTAACAAGTATAGCAAGTCCTTCACTGCATGTGTCATTTCCAAACCGACCATTAAGAAACAAGGCATGTACACCCCTCTGCCTACTCTTAAAAGGCCCTGGGAATCCATCTCAATGGACTACATGTCGGGCCTTTCGTCAACCAAGTGAGGAAATGACTATGTTTTGTGGTGGTTGATCGTTTTTCTAAAATGGTGATTCTGACCGCCTGCAAGAAGAGCATCACAGGAGAGGTCACTGCCAAGTTCTTCTTCGAACAAGTTTGGGTACATTTTGGGATACCACAAACCATCATGGTATAAAATAGCATACAAAACATAAATATTTTAGCTAGAAATGGCAGAACAACAATGATATAACCAGAACAATACCCGAATAATACCATAATAACACCAGAAAGAGCACCTTGATTAATGATAGCAATGTTGACTTGCCTCTTCGAGGGGGAAACCTCTAGCAGAGCATAGCTCTATTACAATAATATTGAAGACAAAACTTCTCATACCCTCTACTCCTATTTATACTCAATCTATCTATCCAAAAAGAACAATCTAGAGGAAGATCCTTCTAGAAGCGGAAGCTTCTGTTAGGTCTTCTTACATTTGAATTATTCTTCCTTATTGCTAGGCCTTATTAATATTGGCCTTTATTACATGGAAATATATTATTATACCTACGTGAGGGGTTAGGGAGGTTAGGTCCCTAACATGTACTCCCCCTTTAAAGCAA
>ML864224.1:0-10978 GCA_009831015.1 Picea engelmannii | reverse complement strand
CCCAGTCTAAGTATGCTTGTGACCTTCTTCATCGCTTTCACATGGACGATTGTAAACCAACCCCTTCTCCCTTCCAGTATGGAGTCAAGCTTTCTGCCACCTGTACTTCTCCTAAAGTTGATGCCACCCTGTATCATCAGTTAGTTGGTAGCCTCTTATACTTGACTCATACCTATCCTGATATTTCCTTTGTTGTTGGTCTTGTTTCCCGATATATGAAAACACCCCATGAAATCCATTGGAAAGCAGCTAAAAGGATACTTTTCTATGTTTGTGGTATAGTTCAGTTCGGGATACATTACAGTTCAGGGGGGACTCCCTTATTGGTTGGTTTCACTGATTTAGATTGGGTCGGTGATCCCGATGATCGGAAGTCTACTGCAGGTTATGTTTTCAGCCTTGGTTCAGGACCTGTCACTTGGGCTTGTAAGAAACAACAAGCTATTTCACTTTCTTCTGCAGAAACAGAGTACCGAGTAGCGGTAAATGCAAGTCAGGAAGCCCTGTGGCTTTGACAGATCCTTTCAGAGTTTGGATTCCTGCACTTGCATCCGACCAGCCTTTGGTGTGACAATCAGAGTGTCATCAATCTCGCCAAAGACGCAGTTCAACATCAGCGCAAAAAACACATCGAGCTACACATGCACTTCATCAGAAAGCTCATTCATGATCAAGTTATTGAAGTGCTCTTTTTCCCTACAGAATATCAAGTTGCAGACATTTTCACAAAGTCTCTTACAGAAGCGAAGTTTTCCAAACTTCTATCTATGTTAGGAGTTCAGGAAGTTGTCATTAAGGGGGGATGGGCTCTAATGACTCCTTCCTTCTCCTATTGTGTCACTATTGTAAATCCTTCAATCCTATCCCAAGTTGTTCTTAAGGGGGGATGTTAGGATATTTAGACACTTAGGAGTTAGTAAGATCTACTTGGTTTATTGTGTCATTAGGTAAAAGTGTGTTTTATAGTGTGTTTCTTTAGTATGCATTAGTATGCATTTGTAGTTAGGAAATCTGACGGTCACGATATGTTCCCAACATAGAGTGATCTGACGATTCATACTCTCCTCGATCTTAACGGCCATTGATCTGTGGCTTAACACCCGATTGGTCCATGATCTCTATTTAAAGAGGATGGAGGGTCATTTGTCGATGATTGAATTTGAAAAACTCTCTTTTAAAATCTCTCTGTAATCTTTTTCTTTGCATTAATAAACTGCTCCAAGTGGCTGCGTTGGCTGGGGTCGTGGATGTTTCCCCATAGGGGTTTTACCACGTGAAAACATCAGTGTGTTGATATTTGATCTTTGATCTGTTTATGTGAGTGGTTACTGAAGGTGTTCGCCCTTTGTTGGAATACCTGTGTTGTCGAAAAACAACCACTTAGGCTATACCCAATTGACACTTGTAAGTATCTTATATTTGAATAACCTACAATTAGTGGCTACTATAAATGTACATTGTTACTAAGAATGCATCAAATCCCTTTTCATTATTGATAGCGTGATAATATTTTTCAAAATAAAGGGGACTTAATGGCTAGTTACCTCAATGGTGATGACAAAAACATGTTTGGAATAACATACATTACTTTCAAATTGTATAGTAACATTGTTGTCCCTAGTTGGGTAGACCTTGACCCATGTTCGAAGAGGGGGTTGGTGGAAGAATATATTAGGCTTTTGAAGAAGGTATCAATGATATGAGCATCACCCTTCATATCGTATTGTTAGAATGCATTTAACAACCTCTCCCCCATCACATGGGTATCATGTAAGAAATCATCCATACCAACCTCTTTATCATTGTTGTTGTCCCCAACATGTGAAGAACCAATGTTACTATAGACATTATGAATTGGTGACTTGGGATGTAGTGGGAATTGAATAGATGATTGATTCAACCATGTTTACTATGATTCCACTCCAATTTGTGCTTGTTTAGAGGCCTTCTGATCTTGAGTTGACATTGTAGTGGGGCATAATAGTATATGCTAGACATATATCTCATCATTTGAATCCTAACTGAAAAATATTGAACATCAAATCAATAATATTAGTAAATACAATGCAATTAGTATGTTCAAACAATAGTCCAAACATTTATTATAAGTATGAATTTTTTTTCCAATACACATAAGACCAAACATTTTATAAAAAAAATGTCAAATTCAACAATAAATTATTTAAATTAATTCGTTTGAAAATAAAAAAACACAGTTATTCAATGATATTTTTATTACACCCCAAGGGGATCTAAAGGTAGTCCCAACACAAGTTGATTTTGATAAGTGGTTGGTAGCCTTAAAGAAGTTATAGCTTATTAACAATTCACTGGCAAGAAAAAAACTATGTTATTACATGCACAACGAAAAAATTCAGATGCCATCATTTTCATAAATAACTCTTTATTATTGGAGTGTTCATCAGACAAACAATTTGCATTGAACAGTGAGCACCTACAACTATTTATGAACTTTGTAATGTTGACATGAGTGCATGGATTATTATCAATATAAACAAGTTCTTCTAATTAAAGTTTCCACAAACATAAACATTCATACACATATTATACATGGAAATGCTATGTTTTTGTTTAAAAATGTGCAATTAAGTAGACTGGTTATAAAGAGGTCCACAAAATGGCATAAGGGATACTAACTATTTGGGAGTATTGAAAAAATGTGAAGGAAAAAACAATCCAAGATTACCAACATATATTTTAGAATTCCAAATCATGTAATTATTACCACAAAAGGAGAATTATGTCACAACATATAACGTGGGAAGGGAAGACAACCAAAATCCATACAAAGCATGGTTGTAATAGGGTTGTATTTACTTTTTAGATGGACAGAAAGAGAGAAGTTAATGTCACCATCCAAAATTGAATTGACCATGGTGTGCACTTGAACAATGTTTCTCTCAACTCATACAAATTTTTAAATCTTCTAGTTGAGATGTTTTTGGTAGTATTAATATCATACTTTGGCTCACTAGCTCTCTTTATTGAATGAACTAAAGGAGACAAATTGGTCAATTTTAAATGAAACAAATTTGATTTGGCTTCCAACTTCTCAAAAAGGGAGCATATGAATGTGTTCATACATGTATTTTATATATCACCTCTAGTGGCTCCTTGACTATAGTGGGAGGTATCACACAATAAACTCTGGATAGTTGGTCATTAACATAAGTAGATAGTGTGACATGTTGATCTGGATTTTATGAGCAAAACGAAATGAATACAGATCTAAATTATTAACACAAATATACCATGAAAAATAACAGAGATACAGTAAAACTTGGCTTCTATTCAATACAAAAATATACTGAAACTGTAAAATGCATATTGAAACAAGATTGCTAGAATGGTGGCGGCTTATCTCTAAGAAGAGATGTGACAATTGTGCTCATTCGCAACAAGATGAGTACAATGAGGCTCCAAGGGAATTTTTACATCAAACATGAATTCCAAAACCCTAAACATCCAAATACCTAACCCTAGGAGATGAAGCGCCAAAATTCATGTGGGCCCCGTTGGGGCAAGTTGGTACATCAACTTCTTGGGGTTGTAACTTTTGCATACGATCTCCGTTTTAGGAGCACGATACTCCATTGAAAAGGCCTATCAGAGGAATACACATTATGCCATCACACTCTAACTTTGTATGTAGTGTGATTATGGTAGAACCAAAAAACATTGTTTAGGGCCTCAAAACGACCCTGGAAGTTTAGGACCCGAAAAGATTGAAAAAACTTGGCAAGATGAAAACTGAAACTGGCAAGATGACATCTAAATGTGAGCCAGTTGGAATAGGTGGGTGGCCATCACTATCCACCTGGATCAATCCTCCCCCGTTAGGGGGAAATATTCTCCATTGCATTGAGTTCCCCCATCATGTGAGGAAATTTCTGTTGAATTTGGCTCTGGGTGAGCCACTTTCCTTGGTGCAGGAGCTACCCTACTTTGACAACACGATAAAGATGAAACTTTTATTGGTGAATGCCCTTGCCTGTGTGTCCACAATATGATCATTAGATTCTTGTTCCATGCATTCAAGGTTGAGCTCTATCAGTTTCAATTGTTCTGCTACCTATGAGGTGTCCAATAATGGTGGAAAGTACGACTGAAGGAGGTCCACATTAAACACTAGGTGCAAGCCAAGGAAGGGGGGGATATTGAGCTCAAAAACCTTGTCACCCACAACCTTGGTGATGGTATAAGGTCCATAGTGGAGTGGATGAATCTTTTGATGGGGTATTTTAAGACGTTCTTTCTACAAGTGCAACCAACCTTTATGTCCCACCTGAAACTTGTGTGGCACCTGACATTGATCATGAAATTGCTTGTACTTGGCATTAGAATTATGAAAAGTATATTGAACCTATTTGAGGATGTGATAGATCCACTCAATGAACTGGGTAGCTTTGTCAGCATCAGTTTGAGCATGAGACGAGTCTTCCTGGGTGGCCGCAAGGGGTAGTGCAATATCAATGGGACCCAATGGTTGAAATCCCAACCCCACCTAAAAGGGGTTGTGGCTGATTGAGCTATGTATGGATCTGGTGTAGTTGTGATAAACATAGGGAAGACTCTCATCCCATGTGTGGGGATGCTTGGAATTCTACATGTGCGGGATATGCATGATCATCTGGTTGACGACCTCCGTTTGGACATCTGTCTGGGGGTGGAAGGAAGTGGATTTGGTGAACTTGGTGTCCAACAATGACCAGAGGTTTGACCATAATGTGTTGAGGAATTGGCTCTCCCAATATGTGTTAGGGACCTAACCTCCCTAACCCCTCACTTAGGTAGACTAATATATTTCCATGTAATAGAGACCAATATTAATAATGCCTAGAAATAAGGAAGAATAAGTCAAATGTAAGAAGACCTAATAGAAGATTTCGCTTCTAGAAGGATCTTCCTCTAGATTTTTCTTTTTGGATAGACAGATTCAGTATAAATAGGAGTAGAGGGTATGAGAAGTTTTGTCTTGGATATTATTGTAATAGAGATCGGATCTACTAGAGGTTGCCCCCTTGAAGAGGCAAGTGAACATTGCTATCATTAATCAAGTTGTTCTTTATGGTGTTATTCCGGTATTATTCTAGTATTTTTATGGTTATATCATTATTGTTCTACCATTTCTAGCTAAAATGTTTCTATTTTGCATATTATTTTATATATGGAATACTACAAGTGGTATTAGAGAACTTTCCTTGGCAGAAAATTGTGGGTTATTTTTTTTCAGGGTAGAGACGTATTCTGACGTATTAAAGCTATAGAGATCTGTCATTACGTGCATAAACCTGTGGTTGGGGATTCATACATGCAGGAAATACAAGTGGTACTTAAGAGAACATGTGTTGGCCACCCTTGTAACCCCTGTTGGTACCCCTTCAAGTGGTAGCGCATTAGACAACACATGTATACAGATCGGCCTAGATCTCCTGAAGCCCTCCATAGATAAACCGATTAGTCTCCTGACTGCTATAGTGCCACTAAGAAAAACACTCAGGAAGATACTCTCTAGTACCTGGGTAGTCAGGTAGTATGGCTAAGGGCACGATCTAGCATCCTCAGTTGGTGCCCTGATATATTAGGCTGAGTACTACTATTGGACCCCGCACGTATATCAGAGAGCTATAGCGCAGGGCAAACCCTTGTTTGTAGACACCCTGCATACCCTAACCCTTGGGACAGAAATAAAAATAGAACACAGAACATCTATTGATGCGCAATTGTGCCTCCTACATTTGGGTTGAGAAATTACTACACATTTCTTCTGGTTAAGAATTTGGGCATTTCAACACTACAATATTCTTCAGATCGGAGTATAACTCCGCAGGAGAAGAAAAAAACAAGTCTGGATCCTGTTGGCATCATTATTTGAGCCCTATCACGTTGGATTCCTCTCTTCACCCTTATCACATTCATACTTATCATTTTTCAGCAAAAACAATTTCTCGTGGACCCGACCCCCTTCCAACACCCTTATTTGGGCCTTATCCCATTGGATTCCCCTCGTTGCCCTGATTGTCGGGATACAGTTCACCCATAACCTATTTTATCTGTGGTCCCACCCATCCCTTTTCATTTTCCCTCTTCATCATGGCCCACAACCGTAGCCAAGACTTGGAAGCTCGCTTCAATTCCTTGTTTTCTACTTTCATAGAGACCCAATAGGAAGTGAGGCAGCTCAGTGCCAATTTTGCCACCATCAATAAAAACATGCATTCCTCCATAGATGCCAAAACGGAAACCATCAAACATGACCTCGCTACCCAAATTGCATACTTCACTACCATGATATGCACCAATCTGAATATCCCTGTAGATCTTCCCTCCTCTGACCCACCTTTGCACTCTGAAGGTGAAAATTCCTCTAATTCTCAGACTTTTCAGCCCCATCACTTTCAGCGTGACCTACACCTTCCGCATGTGGATGCAAACAAATTTGATGGCTCAGATCCTACTGGTTGGCTAACTCAAATGGAACATTATTTCTCTTTGTATGGCATTACAAATGATTTGGCCAAACTTTGGTATGGTGTTCTCCATCTAGATCAAGAACGTTGGTAATGGAAAAAAAATGCATGCCAAGGGCATGTGGCTTGGACAAAATTTATGGCAAAGCTTTATAAACGCTTTGACATAGACACCAAACATTTAGGTTGTTTGACAAAGTTGAAACAATATGGCACAGTGGAAGACTTTATAGCCACTTTTGAGCGATTGGATTTTTATACAGAGGGCATGACTGATGCTTTTTTTTGAGAATGTTTTATCAATGGCCTCAAGGATGAGATTCATGCTCATGTCCTCATAGCTCAACCTCAGTGTTGGGTGGAAGCTACTAAAAGAGATAAGGAAGCACAACAATTTGTCTTTTCTCAAACTTGAAAACCCTCCTTTATTCCTCTCCCTAAACTAGTCACTCCCACTCCTCCTTCCACTCCAATAAAGATCCATAAATTGACTAGGGTAGAAATGGATGAATGCCAACTCAAAGGCCTTTGTTATAATTGTGATGACAAATATTTTCCTGGGCACAAGTGTAAGGAACAAGATATTTTTATGGCCATCTATAAGGATGTTTTAGAAGACGATGTCGAGGCTCCCCCTATGGCCCAGTCACCTGAACCCACTGACATGACCCCACCCTTTGACCCTACCGAAGTTGAACCGGTCATTTCCCTCAATGCTCTCACTAGGTTCTCTACTCCCCAAACCCTCAAGATAATTGGCTACATTAAGCATTGGAATTTCATCATCCTTGTTGACAGTGGAAGCACCCATAATTTTGTTCATCGTTGCATTTCCCAAGAAACTAATTACTATATCTATGCAATCAATAATTTTCAAATCATGATTGTCAATGGTGGGCCCATGAAATGTGGGGGGCGTTATGAAAAATTATGTCTCCAAATTGGTCATTACCACACAAAATATCATATGTTTTCTATCAACATGGAAAGTATTGACATTGTGTTGGGTACATAATGGCTAAGGACTCTGGGCCCCATTCTCATGGATTTTAAGGAATTAACCATGAAATCCCACCTGGAGGGCCAAAAATATAAGTTCCAAGGCATCATCGTCATTTCCCCAGAGATCATCAGTTCTCATCGCATGGAAAATATCCTCAAAAAAGTTCATTTTGGCATTATTGCACAACTCCATGCCATTTTCACCACCGAGACACCCTTTGTGTCCCAGGACCTAAGATCCATCTTCTCTAAACACCAAGTTTTTTTTTCCAATCCCCAGGGAGTTCCTCGTTCTCGTGGTGTTCATGATCATTCCATTCCCCTTGTCCCCGACATCCTTCCTCCCAATGTTTTTCCCTATCGTCATCTCTTTTCCCATAAAAATGAAATTAAGAAAATTGTTCAAGAATTTATCACCGCAGGTGTTATCCGTCCTAGTACGAGCCCCTACTCTTCTCCTGTGGTCATGGTCCTTAATAAAGAAGGCTCTTGGTGCATGTGTCCTTAGTTCCATTCCCTCAACAAACTCACCATCAAAGATAAATTTCCCATTCATGTCATTGATCATCTCTTGGATGAATTGAGTGGTGCCCAGTTCTTTACTAAACTTGATCTTTGTTCTAGCTACCACCAGATACATATTAACAAGGAAGACATTCCTAAGACTGCATTTCGAACCCATGAGGGCCACTATGAGTTTTTGGTCATGCCATTTGGCTTGTGTAATGCTCCCTCCACTTTCCAAATCCTCATGAATCATGTATTTCTCCCTTTCCTCCATCATTTTGTCTTAGCTTTCTTTGATGATATCCTCATCTATAGTAAAACATGGACAACCCATCTTTCTCATGTAGATCGATTTCTACATCTACTCTTTCAACACCAACTTTTCCTCAAACAATATAAATGTTATTTTGGCGCCTCAAATGTCGAGTACTTGGGTCACATTGTTGGCAAGGCAGGTGTCAGGGTGGATCCTAAAAATATTGAAGCTATGCAGGATTGTCCTCACCCAAAGACTCTCAAAATATTGCATGGGTTTCTCTGTTTAACAAGCTACTATCACAATTTTGTTAAGAATTATGGAAATATTGCGGCACCTCTCACTTCTCTCCTTAAAAATAATTCTTTCACTTGGAATTCTGTAGTTGATCAAGCCTTTGAAACCTTGAAGGTGGAAATGTGCACCACTCTAGTCCTGGCCCTTCCTGATTTCACAAAGACCTTTGTCCTGGAATGTGATGCTTCCAGGAGAGGAATTGGAGCAGTCCTTATGAAAGATGGTTGGCCTTTGGAATTTACCAACAAACAACTATCAGAGTGACATTTGGCCCAATCATCTATGAAAAGGAAATGTTAGCTATTATGCATGCAGTGGATCTTTGGCACTCTTATCTATTGGGGAAATGCTTCCAAATTAAGACAGATCATCAAAGTCTCAAGTATTTTCTGGAACAACGCCCTTTCTCTCGGAGCAAAAAAAATGGGTGACTAAGCTCTTTGGATATGATTATGAGATCATTTACAATAAAGGAAAAGACAATGTGGTTGTTGATGCACTTTCAAGAAAATTTAAAGATGAAGGGTCCTTTTTTTCCCTCTCCTTCATTGTACCAGATTGGCTCCAAGTTGTTCGCCAGGAATGGCTACAAGATCCCAAAATTTTGCATTTGATCCAACAATTGTAGGCCAATTCTCCAGTTTCCCCAAGGTAATCTTGGCACAATGATGAGATTCGCTACAAATGCCATTTGTATTTAAGTAAACAGTCACAAATTAAATCCACGGTACTTTCTGAGCTTCATGCTACACCCATAGTTGGGCACTCAGGGTTTACCAAAACCTATGACTGAGTCAAACGTTTTTTTTATAGTATGGCATGAAACAAGACATTCTCAATTTTGTGGAAGAATGTGATGTTTGTCAACATAACAAGGGAGAAATAGTCAACGCTCATGGCACACTACAACTTCTTCTGGTTCCACCTACTATTTGGAGGGATATCTCTATGGATTTTATTGTGGGATTACCTAAATCATGCAATAAATCAGTCATCATGGTGGTCATTGATCGTCTTTCCAAGTATGCTCATTTATGTTCTCTTCAACACCCATTTACTGCCTCCATTGTGGCTCAACTTTTCATGGATTAGGTCTTCAAGCTTCATGGCCAGGGATGATTTTAGAGGATAAATTTCTCTCATGGGCTTATTTTCCAAGGTTTTTCCCAAAACAATATTCACTATTCTAAAAACGATTCGTCCAAATTATATAAGATAAAATCATTTTACCTTTAAAATCGCCAAAATTTTATACAAACTATACTAAATCCTTAGAAATTTGAATATTTTTACAAAAATATCGCCAAACATTTAATAGTTGGCATATCAAGGATTAATAAGATTCACCAAGGTTTCTACATTATAAAATAAATTTCCATCCTAAAAATCATCCTTTTTCATGGCATGCCTCATTCTATTGTGTTTTATCGAGACCCCAATTTCACCAGCAATTTTTGGCAAGAACTGTTCAAGCTATAGGGCATCCAATTGCGTCTCAACACAACTTATCATCGCCAAACTGATCGTCAAATTGAACTCATCAACAAGTGTTTGGAAACATATTTGAGTTGTTTTGCATCAAAAAGGAAAAAATAGTGGGCTCAATGGTTACCACTAGTTGAATAGTGGTACAACACCTCTTACCATACAACTACCCGCATGACTCCTTTTGAAGCAGAATATGGACAAAATCCATCTTCATTTCTCTCATACCTTCCAGGTGTCTCGAAGGTCCAGGCGATTGACCAAACGCTTACATTTCGAGAGGCTATTATTCGTACCCTCAAAGAGAATTTGGTCATGGACCAGAATCACATGAAGAAATAGGTAGATCAAGGTTTCTCTGAACGTCAATTTGATGAAGGAGACCAGGTGTTTCTTCGACTACAACCTTATAAGAAAACTTCCCTCAAGGATGACCATTATCAGAAACTGGCGCCCAAATTTTATGGTCCTTATACCGTTCTCAAGAATGTGGGATATGTGCCCTATCAGTTAGCTTTTCCCAATCATTCTAAGCTCCATCATGTTTTTCATGTCTCCTACTTAAAGAAGGTGATTGGAACTAAGTGCCAAACTCAAACCAGCCTTCCCGAGTTGGATGAATAAGGCTCCATCTGGTTGCATCCACAAGTAGTAGTGGAGCAGTGTCATCGTCGTCTGCATCAGCGCACCATCAAGAAAGTGTTATTCCAGTGGGAAAATACAACTCCAGTAGATGCCACTTGGGAACCAACTACCATTTTGTAGAAATTTCCTCATCTCAAGCCTTGAGGACAAGGTTGCTTTAAAGGGGGAGTACATGTTAGGGACCTAACCTCCCTAACCCCTCACGTAGGTATAATAATATATTTCCATGTAATAAAGGCCAATATTAATAAGGCCTAGCAATAAGGAAGAATAATTCAAATGTAAGAAGACCTAA
>ML864223.1:18499-37960 GCA_009831015.1 Picea engelmannii | reverse complement strand
CCTCTGCTTAAAGGTAGAAAGGCAGGGGGGGTTCGGAATTGCCTTTATCACCGTTGATCCGGGCGCACTGATCTGGACCGTTGAAGAGATGCACCCCCGATTTCGGACCCCCCCCCTGCTTAAAGGTAGAAAGGCGAGGGGGGGTCCGGAATCCCACATGCACCATTGATCTGGGTACGTGAATCGCTGCCACTCGGAATTGCTGGCCGCTTACCACATGCACATTTGCATTCAAAACTTAGGACAAGTGGGTTTTAACCCATTCTTTTGCATTCTAACCCCCTTACAAGAAATATCGCTAACATTATCCATAAATAATTGGCAGCCTTTGATCCTCAAATATGCAATATATTCAAATAATAAGATATATAAAACAAAATAATTACATTATGAAAATCACATCTCTCATGAGTCTTCAATAATAGTAATGATTACAATCATAAAATTCCCTCAGGATTACAATGAACACACACAGGGAAACTGCCCGCTCCTACTCTCTCTAGCCTCTCTTGGCTCATGAATCCAACACCTCTCCAAGAGATCCCCTCTTCATTAAATATGAAAAGAATCAAAATATCCTTAGGAGGTCGAATCCCATCTCTTTCATTGGATTCTAGGCCTTGGAGATAGGTGACAACAGTTAAAAGAGACAAAAATCCAACGAACTGCTAATTTTCAGGAAATTGTTGGAAGTCTTTAATGAATTGTTTCCAACTCACTGCATGATGTATTAATGGAGCTAAAACTTTCATTGAGTTTCGAACCCTAGTTGACAACTGATAACCTCCCAACAAGGTGAATATCCAATCAACTATGCAAAACAAAGAATTTGCAGCATATTTCGTAGCGCACTAGTGTTTTAATTGTTTCTCTCAAAATACAAAATGGGTCAGGCTGAAATTTGGTCAACAAGTCAACATGGATATCATCTTCCTCCACAAAACATTTAAGAGAAACCCACTTCGTTGTTTTGGTTTTATGATCAACTTTGTAACAATAGTTGCTACATGGAATTCCATAACACATTCCATAGTGCCCTCCTATAAAAATGCTCTGCAGATTCCACAATGCCTTTTCTGTGTCTGTCTAGGTGATTTCGTAGCACCTTTGGTAGCACAAATACATAAAAATCTATGTAGACGATTCCGTAGCACTAGATGCTACAAAATATCTGTGTTTTTCTGTGTTATGCAATGAATCCTAAAAAACACAAAAATCTTAGTAGATGGAGTATGAGCCTGTAAATGCCTCTAGTAGGTGAAAATATAATATTTCCATGAACACTTCAAATTGAAAGGATGATCACCTTCAAAATTTAGATTCTTTTATCCACTTCATCATCATTTTCAAGGTCATCACCATTTTAATAACCAAGGCTCTTAAACTTTTTAATGTAGAAAAACTTTATATTTGAAATAACCATTGAAACTATAAAAGGAAAGAACTGATGTAGGTTATATGATCAGAGGATAACAATGCTAAGTTTAATGTACAGGTTCACAATGCCAAACATGGGATTTGCAGCATAATTCGTAGCAGATTCTGTAGCATAAATAACAAGGGCCAAGAAAGAGATAGGTGCAATGGATTTGAAATCAATATTGACTCAATTGTAGTAAAAGAAGCTAAAAATACTGCAACTAGTAGAGAATTTGTGATAACAAAGGTAAAAGGGGCAGGTTGGTAATGTGGATCCTCAATTTGGAGCGCCCAGGAAGGGAAACACAAGCACAACCTTAATATGATCTTCAACAAAGCTCTAAAAACGCAAGGTGTTTCTAGACACCATGGATTAACAATAGATATGCTTCATATTGTATATAGCCACCTGCAACAACTCTAACCTCCAATTCCCCTTTTCCAGCCAATCTACAGTAGATTCCGTATCCCTATCCAAACTTAGGAGTTTCTGCAGCGCCAAACTATGAGCAAATTTGAAATCTTTGAGAAGATAGTTAGACAAACTTAAATGACTAAATCCAAAATTATTTCCTTTAAATCATAAGGGTGGCATAAGGGTGACAGTTATGTCATATAATCTTGTGATGGGATGAATACATAAACCAAAGATATGAACCAACATTAACCTTAACTTATTTGTGCTAAGACCTAAGAACACCATAAGGAGGAGATCAAAATTAAAACTTCAACAACACTAAGGATTAAAAATAAAAAATATAAGGATGAATGACCCATAACAACTGCATGTGACCCTTAACAACTACATGTGATAACATTGGCTCCACAAGGGATGTCATGCTCCCTGTGAGCTGCCAAGAACAAACATCTTCAATGTCTTATCCTAGGGCTATGGGGTCGTTATTCAAATACTAAAAGCAAACTAAAATCTGAAAATCTTGCACACGAGCTTATTTATATACAAGACCCTACTCTAACTGATTTTTACAATGCTCAGGTGAAAACAAACTTCCACCATAGCCACTCAAACTGTTCAGTAACATAATTCTTCTCTTCACTGCAAATGATCCATAAAAGGTAAGGGAAGTATGACAACATAATGAAAACATGTTTTGGAACACTAACAATACCTCCAAATGATGATAAGATGATTAAATTTGCAGGCTCCAATGCTTTTGGAAATTTCAACTCTACATATAACCCCATAGGGTCATAAAATTTATAATAAGGCATGCTAAACTGGTAAAAAGTTACCTCCTTTATTTCATCATTGCTCACATGTTGTTTGATGTTCTCAACATGTACATGTGGATAAAAGACTAATGCAAGCTTGTTAATCCCAGGTGATATATGCTCATTTATAAGTGTTGGACATGAGATAAGCTGCACATTTAACTCTTCCTTTTCTCCTCCATGGCTCTTCCAAGGATCAGATTCATAATTATCATATACAAGAACCATGCTACGAGGTGTTAGAGAAGCTATGAAAACATTCTTCTCATCAACATCTTCACTGGGATATTCATAAAAAATTGGTTGTTCTTGGTCAGTATTTGAAACAACTTCTTCATCATAAGGAAGGCTGCTAAAGACATCCGTTTAAAGAAAATAAATATCCTCTGCATTTTCTTCATAAGAGCAAAAAAAAAATCTGCCTTGACTTATGAAAAGCTAGGAAAAAACAGAGAGGAATCTGTTAGAAAGTAATGAATGTGCTCATTTAACCATAGACAATATAGCAATATTGTCACCCAACCATAGGACGAAGCCACCCCTGAGCACCTTAACCTTGACAAAGAATGATTCCAGAAGAAAACCAATATCCAACCAAGGCTAATGCATAAATATAAGCAAGACTCATCAGAAATTCCAACCATAACCGACATAAAGTCCGAGCCTAAACCAGGAAACCAGATTGCGACAACTGCTCCCCAGACTTGCACACTAGCCCAGTTCCTGTAGTGCGCACTTCTTCCCAGCTGAAATTTTGAGTAGTGTGTATGAAATGAGGTCTGGCTACTTGTATTTACACTGTTTCTTGAGTTGTCTGGGCCAAATTCTCATTTTGAAGACTAAATACTTAATATTAATAAATTCCTTGAGCCGACTTGTCTTCTAGGGTTATGTTCAATGATTTTAGGGTTACTTCTTGCTTCCCAAAATATTCTATTCTTGTCAGGGTTACACATGGAGGTAAATACCTCCTGCAACTACCATAATATCAACACTCCCTCCTAGCTAGGAAGGTATTGAAGGAAATGGTCTTGATCAGAAACATACCATTCAACCGGTAGCATCATCATAGTCGTAAATACTATCTCATGATTAGATCACAAGTTTACGACTATCCCATGATTAGATCACGAGCATGATCATCATTATCAGTGTCATCTGAAAACATCAACTGTATCATCTCTCGAAACCATACTCCATCTGAGTAATCAAACATAATGTTGAATAAGTCACTCACTCCAAAGAGTGATACAAGAACCATTCTTTTAATCCAGGCATATGTCCTAGAAGAATAAATGTCCTTGACCATTTTTCATTTGGAGAATGTTTGTCCATCAGAACACTGACCATCCATCTAGCTGATAATAATTTTCAACCCTACTGATAGTCTTCAAGGCAAATCAAAATAATGTCATTCAACAGAACACAACTGTGTCTATCCATAGTAGTACACAACTACAATCCAGTGGTACACTACCACACCAAGTAGCACACAACTACTTAATCAGTGACACATAGTCACAACCAGTGGAACACATCCACCATAGTAGCATACATCTATTTTCTAGAGACATGTAGTCTCCATAGCAATCATATCATTTGATATCAACCTGCACAGAAAAACAACGTCATGATATAAACTGAATCATCTGGGCCATTCTTCCATTGACATCTGTGAGATTTGGAAGAGCATTTTCCCTCAGAAGGTAAAACATTAGTCATGAGCTACTGGACTATTCTTCTCAAGCATAGAAGAATAACTGTCCCGATTTCTGAGCTTGGACCATTCACCTATATGGGCCATTCCTCCAGCACTAAACAAAGTGCAACTTGGAGAGAATGAGTCTTCCCTAGGGAATTCCTGTCCTTGATTGATGAACCTGGACCATTCACCTATCTGGACCATTCCTTTGGCAGTAAACAAAGTGCAACATGGAGAGAATGAATCTTCCCTAGGGAATGACTGTCCATACCATTTCCTAAGGAAATGACTGTCCTGCACCAATCTCCAAAATGAACCATTCTTAGAAACTTCTCACAAATGTGAGCTTCGAAAGAATGAATGTGAGATGAGGTGGACCAGTCTTCTTGACCCCTACTAAGAGTGAATGCCAAGAAGAAATACTATCCTAGACTATTCCCCCACACTAGCCATAAGAGGAATCATTGTCTATGGTACATCAACAATCCATCGAACCATTTTCATTATGAAAATGACTGTTTGATCTGGACCATTTTCCAAACTGGAAAATGCTTGTCCATCAGAAATATCAGACCACTTTCCGAACTGGAAAGGAACTTCTCATCCTGAACCATTTTTCAATCTGAGAAATGACTGTCCATGAATCAATAATACATCAGTTCTCCCTCCCAACCTGGGATTCATCTCTTCCCTTTTCAATAAGGAATTCATCTCCACGAGCTTCAACTTGTTTCTTGAGTATGCAAACACTCTCATCTTGGACAAAGGCTTTACCAAAATGTCTGCTATCTTCTCATGTTTGGAGATAGACATTGGAGAATCACTTCTCTTTTCTGGGCTTCATCACGGAGAATGTAATGCTCAATTTCAATGTACTTTGGTATTTATAGAACACTAGTTTTCTCTGAAGTCTTCATATAGCTCTGATCATTATAGTATATCATAGTTGGATTCAACTCTTTTGTTTCCTGCTAGATCATAACATTGTGGCAAGGCTCAAACTGGAACATATCCAAGTGGTACTTCTTCTGTCATCATGAGAGTTTTTCATGGATTAGAAAAAAATCATCCTAGACTTCTGAGTAACCATTTTGATACAATATATATGTTATAGAAAGTTTTCACCATGCTTCTACTGTGCATTGGAGGCTCTGCACCAAGTTGTTTGAATCCATACAATAAATTCTTCCATCTGCATACACGAGTATCTTTCTAGTATACCTAAACAAATTTGATGTTTCTCTACATATGCTTCTTGTTCAATTACTTTGTTGAGGAGAACATTCCTTACATTCATATGATGTAAACTCCAAACCATGGATATTGCAGGAGATATAATGTCTCAGGTAGAGGCATGTCTGGAACAAGCTATCATCATAGTCCTCTCCCTCCATCTGGGATAACCTTTAGTTAAATATTTCACAATTCTTTCATTCATAATTTTTCCATACATTGTTATTCATCACAACATTCATTTCTTCTTCTTGATTGCTTCTAGAGGCTTCAAATCAAGTTGGTAGTCTTGTGATTCTCAATATAATGAATGGTTGTTCTGGATTTTCTTTCTCTCTTGGAATCTTCATGTTTCTCTTTAGCTCTTGGGTCCATGTATTTTTCCATAGATTCCATGCCTTGAATATTCCGACTTCTTCCTTTCATCATAGGATCATGAATGTGGATGGACAACCGAGGATAATTTAAGGCTTATTTTTGAAGAAGACTTCTTCTAAAGTCAAAATGAACACACATTGTTTTTCATGGTTGCTACCATTGATGGGAACATGGATAGATACTTCATAATATTCAATGGATCATATTATCTAGGATTAGATCCCTCCTAATCCTTGCTTCATGCATGAATGCATGATCTTCTTTTGGAGTTATATAATCGGATCCCCCCATCTAAGAGAGTCCATGCTTCTGTCTACATCCTTATTTCCTTCTGCAAAGTGTCACAAGTCTTTTTCCTTTTGATTGTTGACTTCTTTAGGTTTTTACTTCTTCTAGGTTTCTTCAAGTTTGATTCTGATTTTGGCAGTTGTAATAGCTTCCACATGAATTGTTACCAAGGATTTTCAATGTACTTCATATTCCATGTGTATTTCTTGTCTTAGAGTCATCGTGATATCAATCCTTATCTTGTTATTCTTCCATAGGTATTGTTTCTCTTTGAAAATCTTATCTTCTAAGAAATAGATATGAAATATATGTACTGAAACTATGTAAACATGGTATGTAAAGGAATATGAAGAATATTGTTACCTTGTATTAGAAGAAGAAGTTTGTTTTATCCTGTTTGGTCTTCTTTGAGGGTTTACTTTCTTCGAAAACTGATGCTTCGTGTGTTTCCTTCCTTTTCTTTAGCTCAGGACAATGATTCTTATAGTGACCATATTTTCAATAGTTGAAGCATTGTATTTTTGATATATATTTCTCTTGATTTGGTTTCTTCCTGGAGCCAAACTTCTTTTTATTCTTGAAATTCTTGAACCTTGTTGTGAAGGCTTTATCATCATATTCCTTTTGGGGTTTCTCTTTTGCACTAATCCTTGTTTCTTCTTGTGCACAACAAGTCCAAAGTTCTTCAAATGTAGGATACTCCTTCCTTGTGTTCATGCTTGCGACAAATGCATCCCATGTCTTGGGAAGACCATTGAGTACTATATTTACCAGTTCCTTCTCTAAAATGATCTCTTCAATAGCTTTTAKTTGATCTCTTAACTAAGATATTCTCACAAAGTATGATKATATGCTTTCATCATCATTCATTTTCATGTCACAAAGCTCATTCTCCAGACTCATTASTTGTCCAATGTTTCTGACTGAGAAGAGGTTTGTTAGTGCATCGTACATCTTCTTARATGAGTCAAGATGGGAKATGTAGAGTATCAAGTGGTATTTTATAGAGTCCAATATGATACTCACGACATTGATGTCACTGTCTTTGAACTTCTCCAAAACTACAATGTTATGAGGTTCCTTCTCTTTCCCTTCTTCAAATTGTGGTTCCACGATATTTCCTTTCATGATATCCAACACTTTATTCTTAGAAAGGATGAGGTCAATCCTTGTCTTCCATGCTATGAAGTTAGAAGCCCCTTCTAACTTGTTTTTTTGACTTCATAGAGTAAGTCATAATTTCTTTGACTTGGTTTGACCAAAAAATCAAACTTGACGTCTTAGCTTGATGAGAGTACCAGGAGATGCACTAGGCTAGGGAGCACTAAGATATCTAGAAATTAGGTCAATATCTTCACTTAAGGTGCCTCAACAAGAGGGTTAGGGTTTCTTTGTTGTAGCAAAAACTGGTTGCAACTGCAACTGTAAATGAGGAAATCCTCCCAATCTATCTTCTAGCGGTTAGACTGTCCGAAGATAGTTTGGCCCCATAATCTGTTATAAATTAATGGATGTGATCATTTAACCATAGACCATATAGCAATATTATCACCCAACCATAGGTCGAAGCCACCCCCAAGCACCTTAACCTTGACAAAGAGTGATTCCAGAAGAAAACCAATAACCAAACAAGGATAATGCATAAAGATAACCAAGACTGATAAAAAAGTCCAACCATAACCAATATAAAGTTCAAGCCTAAACCAGGAAACCAGATTGTGACAACTTTCGACTGCAGCTACTCCCCAGACTTGTGCACTAGCCCAGTTCCTGCAGTGCGCACTTCTTCCCAACAGAAATTATGAGAAGTGTGTATGAAATGAGGTATGGCTATTCATATTTATACTGTTTCCTGAGTTTTCTGGGCCGACTTATCATTCTGAAGACTAAATAATTAATATTAATTATTTCCTTGAGCCAACTTATCTTCTAGGGTTATGTTCAATGCTTTTAAGGTCACTTCTTACTTCTCAAAATATTCTATTCTTGACAGGGTTACACGTGGAGGTAAATACCTCCTGCAACTACCATAATATCAACAAAATCTTCCCTAGATTTTTAAACTAACTTATCATTTATCTCAACTTCATAGTCAGGAGAAATATCTACTATGTTTTTATGATCAAAACTATCATTTGAATATGCATCCAATATAGAATATCAAGAAGAAGAAAGCACTGATCCTTCACTGATTTCCTTGACTAGGTTATCTTCTTCAATTTCATAGTCATGAGAGAAACTTAATGCAACTTGAACACTTTTTTCATATTCCTCACAAAAATCATGAAAAAGAAACTCAGAGGAGTAATACCTTTTACAATGCAAATTCAAAGCAAGACGAAATTCTCTGAGTGAAGAAATGCTAGAAGGTTCAAGAGAGTACATAAACAACTTCATACATATATCTTCATGTTAGATTTTGAGCTCCTGCATCAAGGCATGAAATTCTTGAACATGCTCAACAGGGCTATCATTCTCACCTTCATAAAATCTTGGTAGCAGATCTTTCCATTCCTCAATTTGAGGCACAAGATGTGGATAACCAGCTATGGATGAGAAATTGAGTGGGGCAAATCTCTTGGCTAGGATAACCTCCATAGCCATTTAATTTGTCTCATTCCAGTGGAGTCACCAATATATTATGAACAATGGAGTCTCCATGGTGAATGTGTAGTCTTGAAGGTATCCAACTTTAGTCACCATCTAAAGTTGGATATGTGAAATTTCATTCTTCCCTAGGATATTTTCAATATGCTCAAATCCATCCCCGACAATGGCGCCAAAAACGTGAGCACTAAGAGTCACCCTCAAACTGCTAGAGGATAATCCTAGTACCCATCAAAATCTAAAAGATAATTTTGGGTTTGAATAGGTGGATCAACAAGATGGAGAAAGAAAGGGAGAGGGAAAAAAACGACAGATCAGTAGGCTACACCAATGGGCCATGGAGTCATAAAAATTCTACACATTGAAGGCACTAAAGCTGCTCAACAGAAAACAAGATTATATGTTGATAGATGGAAAAATGAAGAAGGAAAACATAAGATAGAATGTTCACTAAACATAAATCCTCTCAGTTTAATAAATCAACAAATACTTGAATAAAACAATGACTGATGGGAACAATTACAACAAATGCTCTGCTGCTTAGGGATCCATAAATCATTAGCAGCCTTTGATCCTCAAATCTGCAATATATTCAAATAAGAAGATACATAAAAAAAAATAATTACAATATGAAAATCACAGCTCTTTTGAGTCTTCAATAGCATTAATGATTACAATCATAAAATGCCCTCAGGCTTACAAATGAACACACACAGGGAAAGTGCCTACTCCTACTCTTTCTATCCTCTCTTGGCTCATGAATCAAACACCTCTCCAAGAGCTCCGCCCTTCATTAAATAGAAAAAATCACAAAAACATCCTTAGGAGGCCGAATCCCATCTCTTTCATTGGATTCTAGGCCTTGGAGATAGGTGGCAATAGTCAAAAGAGACAAAAATCCAACAAAGTGCTAATTTTCAGGAAATTTTTGGAAGTCTTTAATGAATTGTTTCCAAATCATTGCATGAGGTCTTAATGGAGCTAAAAATTAGGTGCAAGTGTTCCTTGACATCTAATTGATCCATGAGAAGTCATTCAAACCCTCCTTGACTGCTGGTAACCTCCCAACAAGAATAATATCCAATCAACTATGCAAAACAAAGAATTTGTAGCACATTTCACAGCGCACTGTTGTTTTAATTGTTTCGCAGCATAGTAGCCACTACAGGAAATTCCATAGTGCCCTCCTATAAAACTGCTTTGCAGATTTCGTAGCACCTTTTCTATGTCTGGCTAGGTGATTCTGTAGTGCCTTTGGTAGCACAACTACATAATAGTCTGTGTAGACGATTCCATAGCGCCAGGCGCTGCAAAATCTCTGTGTTTTTCTGTGTTATGCAATGAATCCTCAAAAACACAAAAAGTCTTAGTAGATGGACTATGAGCCTGTAAATTCCTCCAGTAGGTGAATATATAATATTTCCCTGAACACTTCAAAATGCAATAATGATCACCTTCAAAATTTAGATTCTTTCAGCCACTTCATCATCATTTGCAAGGTCATCACCATTTTAATAAGCAAGGCTCTTAAACTCTTCAATGTAGACATAATTTAGATTTGAAATAACCATTGAAATTGTAAAGGGAAATAGATGATGCATGTTATATGATCAAAGGATAACAATGCTGCGTTTAATGTACATGTTCACATCACCAAACAAGGGATTTGCAGCATAATTCGTAGCATATTTTGTAGCATAAACAACAAGGGCCAAGAAAGATATAGGCACAATGGATTTGACATCAATATTGGCTTAATTGTAGTAAAAGAAGCTGAAAATACTGCAACTATCCAAGAATTGGTGATAGCAAAGGTAAAAGGGGCAGGTTGGTAATGTGGATCCTCAATTCACAGTGACGAGGAGGGGAAACACAAGCATAACCTTAATATGATCTTAAATAGAGCTCTAAAAACTCAAGGTGTTTCTGGACACCATGGCTTAACAATATACATGCTTTAGATTTTATAGAACCACCTTGTTGGCGATGGAAGTCACTCTTGGATTGCTTGAAGGAGCAGAGCCCGACGCCCATCAGTTTAATGTCACAATTTGTTTTAAAGGGGTGATCAAATGGAGAAAGACTTAGAACAATATCGTCTCAACTCAGAAACTAGGCCAAGCATGCATGAACGAGTGAGGTCCTGATAAACTTCAAACAATGAGTTGCAATAAAGGGTGAGTAGGGGGAAGACTTGCATGAGAAGAGTGCAAAGGTCTATTATAAACATTAGGTTCATAACAGACTGGAGAGGAAATCATTCGAACGCAAGATCCTTTTACATTCAAACACAGAAAACCAAAGAATACAATAATTTCACGACAAATCCTTTATCATAACAAAACTGCAATGATCCATGCAAATCCTTCGACTGTGAACTCTCTGGAACGAGATGAAAAAAAGATGAAAAAGGAGAACTGTTTGTCATAAACCAAGAAGTCTCAAACATAGAGGCATAACCAGGAAACCAAAATGTTTGCTGAAACTTTACAGTCGGGAGCTTAGCTCTACCATCGATAGATACAAAAATGGCGAAAACACCTTCATATACTCAAAACAACAACAACAACAGAATCAAGACACTGCATTGAAATCTTTGCGTCTGCATGGCTTCTGACAGTCAACCTCTGAAAGGTCACGTGACTTATGTCATATGCAATCTAATTCTTTGACAATTCCAACGACGAATCGATGTGCCTTTAATTCATTTTCGTGCTTTCCCATTATGGCGGAGGCGATGTCTAACCACCATCAATCGCTTCAATAACTGCTTCCTCAGGATTGAGGATGGCCCGGCCAACTCGACACCTTCAGGACGTGGAGGGCCTCCCGTGCTACCACCTGGAATAACTGATTGGCTTAAATAATAGGCGTGGAGGATAGCGTGGAAGATGGGGCGCGGGAATAGAGTAAGAAGCGATGAGGGAGGCAAGAGGGGTTATAGGGGAGACACATGGAAAAAAGCGATAAGAGGAGGAGGCATGAGAGTAGATGTGATGGACATTGGGAGGCTGACGTGGATGGAAAGAGACATGTGGCAGGTGGTGAGTGGATGATGATAAAGAAGGGGGATCACGCGGACCAAAGAGGGGAGGCGGATGGACGACACACGACAGTAGGAGAAAGGTGGTCTGGAAGATGACATGATGGGAGAGGGGCCCACGTAGGCTAAACACAGAGCAGCTGAGAAGGATGGGAGTGCCCAAGCGCCGTTGATACGGGCACGTCGATCTCAGCCGTCGGAAAGTTGCATCCATGATTCTAGACCCCCCCCTCCGCTTAAAGGTAGAAAGGCAGGGGGGTCCGGAATTTCCTTTATCGCCGTTGATCCGGGCGTGCTGATCTAGACCGTTGGAGAGATGCGCCCCTAATTCCAGACCCCCCCCCGTCTTAAAGGTAGAAAGGCAGGGGGGGTCCGGAATCCCATATGGGCCGTTGATCTGGGTGCGCGAATCGCTGCCGCTCGAACTGGCTCGTGACTTACCGTGGGCACATTATCATTCAAAACTTAGGACAAGTGGGTTTTTAACCCATTCTTTTGCATTCTGACCCCCATACAAGAAATATCGCTAACATTTGGCTCCATGGGGGATAGAGTCGTCCCTGTTATGCTCTAAGAACTTTTTTGTAGATTCATTGCCTTTGTTGTTGGGCTATGGAGTCATTTATTAGTCTGAAAAACAAAACATAAACAATATTTACAAAACAAAACAAAAAGAGCCAACTGTGGCTCACAGAAAACATTTTTTTAAGAAATGCCCATTGACTGGGCTACTAAAAACTTCTTTGCCTTTCAGATCCTGCAACCTGTAGGTATTGTTTGCAAAAACTTCAAGGATCTTGAAAGGCCCGAACCAGAGGGCATCAAATTTACTATGTTTTCCCTTTTCCTGCCTGGGTGCGTCCCATTTGAGCACCAGATCACCCTGCTCGAATTCTTTCTTTTTTCTCTTCCTGTCAAAAGCCTGCTTGATCTTCTGCTGATGAAGGTAGGCTCTGTCCATGACCTGTTCTCTGATCTGCTGCACTTCCACCATCTGATGAATCCTTCTAAGCACATGGTTAGGTTCTCCTTCTAAATCCTGGAGGAGACTTGCCACAGGTAAGGCAAGCTGAGTGGGGAAAACAACCTCTATTCCATAAACAAGTTGGAAGGGTGAGATGCCTAGCTATTTCTTTGTTGTCACCCGATCAGCCCAAAGAGAAAATTTGAGCTTTGAGTCCCAGGCCCTTTAATTGTCCTCCAGCAGCTTCTTAATAAGCTTGATCAAACTTTTATTGGAGGACTCTGCTAGTCCATTTCCTTGAGGATAATATGGAGTAGAGTGCACCAATGAAATCCCAAATTGTTCACAAAACTTGACCAGAGGCTCAGACCTGAAGGAGGAGGCATTGTCAGTGACAATCCTACTTGGGCAACCAAATCTGGTTATGATGTCTTCCAAGAGGTTGATGATCACCTTGTGAGAAGTACTCCTGGTGGGGACAGCCTCTATCCACTTGGTGAAATAATCGGTTGCAGTGAGGATCCATCTGTGCTAGCCACTTGAGGGAGGATGAATTTCTCCGATAAAGTCCAATCCCCACTGCTGAAAGGGTGCTGAAACTACCACAGGATTTAATGGAAGATATTTGAGCTACTGCTTTCTTGAGAATTTCTGGCATTTAATGCAAGCTTTGATTTCCTTCTAGACATCAGGAAATAAGGTGGGCCAGTAACACCCAACTCAGAGGATCTTGTGAGCTGTGGTCTTCCAAAAATGATGACCCCCACAGAGACCACTATGGAAGTCAAATATAACCTTCTGAGTTTTTTGTGGGTCCAGACATCTCAGTAATACCCCTTGGGGGTATTTCCAATATAGGGCTTGGTCAACGAGGCAGTATCTGACTGCTTTGAGCTTCAAAGCTCTTGCCTTAATTTTTCCCAATCCATCAGGGGGCTTCAATTCTTTCATAAAGTACAAGATGTCCTTGTACCAGGGGCATGCTGCTAATGGTATGATGGTCTGAGAATCCTTGTCGGATGACTCAGCTTGTTCGTTGATGAAGTTAATTCCCAAGGATTTACAGTTGGATTCAGCCAGCAT
Organism: Picea engelmannii; assembly: GCA_009831015.1. NCBI lineage: Eukaryota > Viridiplantae > Streptophyta > Pinopsida > Pinales > Pinaceae > Picea > Picea engelmannii. The sequence continues at coordinate 24,010 of ML864223.1, read as the reverse complement.
CTTGGCCAAACCCTACCCCTTTATCAACCTAGTGGGCTTAATCTCCAGATCAAACTCCAGGATCCTGGCGATCCATTTGCCTCTCCTCTCGTCTATTTCAGGCTGTATAAGAATGTCCTTCATAGAGGTTGAAGGAACATACGCAATGACCTTTGAATGAAATACATAGACTCTGAAAGCTTTGAGAGCTTTCACCAAGGCATAATCCTGCTTGTCCATGATCTCATATCGGAGTTCTGCATCTCTCAGCGCCTTACTGAAGAAGGAAATAGGTTGTTCTTTCCCTTGATCATTTTTCTACAGTAAGACTGCTGATACTGTATCACAAGAAGCAAAATAAAATATCAGAAAATCCTTGGAATAATCGGGACTGATTAGCACAGGTGCCTCAGTCAACGCTTTCTTTATTTGGACAAAAGATTCCCTGGGTTCAGCAGTCCATTTTACTTCATTCCCCTTCTTGAGCACGACAGTGATGTGTTTCACCAACTCAGCAAAATTTGAGACAAATCTCCTCAGAAAATTGATCCTTCCCAAAAATGCCTGAACTTCCTTCTTAGATCTGGGAAGTGGCAGGGTCTGAAGTGCTTCTACCCTGTCAGGATCAATTCTCACCCCCTTTGCTGATACTATATGGCCTAATATATTCCCTTCTTGCATAGCAAACAATGATTTCTTGGGGTTTAAAGATAGGCCATACCTCCGACACTTCAGGAAAACCTTCTTCAAGTGGTAGCGGTGCTCTTTATCAGTCTTGGAAAATACTGTTACGTCATCTAGGTAAATCACCACAAACTTATCTTTTTCCCCAATGAAGGCTATGTCCATAGCTCACTGAAATGTGGCTCCTGCATTCATCAGTCCGAAAGGAATCTTGGCATACATGAATGTTCCCCAAGGAGTGGTGAAGGCTGTCTTTTCTCTGTCCCCAGGCATGACTGATATCTGATTGTATCCAGAGAAACCATCAATCATGGATATTCTGGATGCACCGGTGACCTTCTGTAGTATGTGCTCCATGTTGGGAAGGGGATGATTATTTTTCCTCGAGCTCCTGTTAAGGTTTCTGAATTCAACACAGAGTCTGATTTCACCACTTTTATTTCTTACTGGGACCAAATTGTCCACCTAGTCGGAGTATCTCAAGGGGACAATGATTTGGGCATCTAGTAGCTTCTTCACTTCCCTCTCCATGATAGGTAGCAGCATGGGATATATCTGTCTTAGCTTCTGCTTGAATGGCCTAGCCTCTTCTTTCAGTGGGATCTTGTGCTCGATGACTGATGTGTCATATGTCTTGAGATCTTTGTAGGTCCATGCGAACACATCAACAAACTCCCTCAGCAACTTAGGATATTCGACCCTCTGCTCCTCAATCAGACTCCTCGACAACTTGACAAACTTAGGCTCCTCAGGTGTGCCTATGTTGCACTCAGCTGTGTAAGCCTCATTACCCAAAACTCTACCCTTTACCGCCACATCGTTCCCATCAAATAACCTTTCTATTGGGATTAGTCCTTTTGGTATGTGGTTACTTGACAACTGGATAATCTGGTGGTCAACGACTTTATTCAACAACTCTCTAGGGTGAGGGTCCAGTTCTTCTTCAATGTCAGGATCCTCATCTATGTGCAATGCAGAAAAGTCCTCAATGGATCAAAGAAACTTTTCGATTTCCTGATCATCCTCAAATACCTTCCAATGCTTGACATTGTCGGGCACAGAGGGTCTGTATTTTATTTCAACATCGAACCCGACAGTGGGCAACACAGGAACTTTGATAAAACTAGCTGAGAAGGCTAAAAAATCTGCTGGAGCATTTTCTTCCCTGGGAATGAAAGAGATGTTAAAATCCATGAATAAATTATTCACAAGGTCCCATACCTCTTTCCTGTAATTCCTGAGATGAGGATGCTTGGCTTGATAAACATTTTTGACCTACTGGACAATCAAATCTGCATCCCCAAACACAGCCATCTCCCTTATTCCCATTTCTTTTGCAGCTCTCAATCCCAGAACTAGAGCTTCATACTCTGCCATGTTGTTGGTGACTTCAAATTCCAGCTTGTATGACAGAGATATGGTCTCTTGAGAAGGAGATATGAATACCACTCCGACACCTGCACCTATACTGGAAGAAGCTCCATCAAAGAACATCTTCCAAACAGAGGTGGTTGGTGGAGGCATCTCTTGATTGATAGTGGGTTGCTTTCTGATTCGCAAGGGGGCCTTAGGGATCTCAGTGACCTGTAACAAGCTAGACCCTAAGTTAGTGTCAAGTGAAAATATGGGGTGATTTGTAGGATTAGCTTCATCACTGACAATGTAGGCTAGCTGGGCTTCTTTGTACAATCTCCTATGTTCCCCTCCAAAGATTGGAATGGTGGCATATGTTAGATCCATCTGTAACGTCCCTCCAAGTCTCTTAATCCAAGACCTTGACAACAACATTCCAAACTTGGGGGGAACATCAGCTACCACAATATCCATGACCATACTCTTCATGGGCAGCTGAAACAAAGAGACTACTAGGTCCTTGATGACTCCCAAACATTGCACTCTCCTGGAATCAAAAGAATAGAGGTCATGATAGGCTCGGGTGACTTCCAATCCTAATTCTTCCATGACGGCTTTGGGCATGAGGTTGTGAGAGGCCCCTGAATCCATCAAAAAGTTATGCAACACTTTGTCATGTATGTTCAGGGAGGTGTAGAAGGGAGGGGATGAATCATCTCTGTCTTCTACCATGGGGCCTAGGATAACTAATGGCTTTTCATCTTGGAGGTTTATGAAGTCTGTGGAAGGGCCTGAGGCTTCAGATTTTAAAAGGTCAGAGAAGCATTTTTTGAACTCGCCATGTTTAATTAACTCCGTGAGTGGCACAGGAATTCTGATCTTTTGAATCTCATGTTTGAAATTGAAAGAAGACATAGGCTTTGGAATTTCTCTAATTTCAGGAACATGATTTTGGACAATGGGAGAGAGGGTTTGGGCCTTCTTACCTCTATGATTGTCTGCTACCTCATTAACAGGCTTCTCTGTTCTAGTGGACTGCTCCAGAACATCAGGTACTGATGCCTTTTTGTCGGATCTCAGGTTATACCTGCCTCGACCACCGCTAACCTTGTCTCCTCTGTTTAATTCATTTAGCTGACTGTTCATGAGAGATTCCTTGTATGCAGATTGGGTGAGATGGGGAAAAGGAGGAGTGACTTCTAAACAGTGGATTTTAGGCTCAGGCTCGTCCATTTCCCCTTCTTCTTCATTTTCCACAAAATTGTTCTGGAAGGGAGCCTGAATTTTTTGGTCGTCTCTGTCTCTTTCCTTCTCTCTATGCATAGTTGGAGGAGAAAAATTATTTGGCCTTCTGAAACCTGCTCTGTTCTCGGTGATTTGAGGGCCCTTGTTCATTTGTTTCCTTTCCACTTTCAATCTCTCCATCTCTTCTTTCAGAAAGTTCATAACCTGGGTCAGCTCATTCACTTGAGGGTGGGGCAGTGATGGGCTGGAAGTTGAGGCTTCCGATTTTCCCTTTCTTCTATCTGCGTCAGCCTTGTTCCTCAGTCTATCAGCTGCTAATATGTTGTATTCCACTTCTACGATAGCATCTTGCATTTGATCTAAGGAGGTAGCTCTTATTTCTCTCAATAGCAGGCAGAAATCAGGATCAAATGCACCAGCATATGAAATTTGAGAAGAGGCTTCTGAGGGTTTTATCTCTGCAGGGATCTTATTGTACATCTTATTAAATCTTTTGGAGAAGTTCGAGACAGACTCTCCTTCCATTTTCCTCAGAGACCCAAACTTTGTCATGTAATACATGAAATATTTTCTATCTCCCCACTGCCTCAGGAAAACGTTATCCAAGGCTTCAATGCAAGCAATAGATCCAGGGGCCAATCCTCTGAACCACTTCCTAACTTCACCATCCAAACTCTGAAAAAAGACTCTCATCCAGACATATTCATTTTAAATGTTGAGGTTGTCTGCATAACTGTAGAAAGAAGCTAAGTGCTCTTCTGCAGTTACATCTCCTTCCCCAGTGAACTTGGGCATGTACTTCAAGTAGTCTCCAGTAGGGAGAGGATTCATAGGATGGGGTAGGATTAAGGGATCATATCTAGCAGTGACTATGACATCCATCCTGTTTGGAGGGGGATTAGCACCAGCCATTGGGATGTTCAGTGGAGGAGAACTAGGAGGAGAAGGAGTGTGAACGGGGGGCGTCGGAAAGGAGGTTTTCAAAGGAGACGATGGGGAAAACAGAAAGAGGCCTAAAGGGTCCGAAGGTGCGTATAATTCTCTCTGAGTAGTAGTAGTAATAGGAGGGGTGGTGAAACCTTATGATGCCCGAGGTCTACGTTGAGGCACAACTTCCAGAGAGGGGGAAGCGATAAGGATCTCTCCCTCTGATACTAGACTAGGAGGAGAAAACTCAGCAGGAACACTCCCAAAATTCAAAAAATGGGAAACTTCGAAGGAAGGACGACTAGGAAGTTGAGAATAAGAAAATGGAGTTTTCACAGAAGGCGATGGCGTATTACCTATTTCAGTGATGGAAACTCCTTTTGCAGAGCTCTTTCCCTTTCTGTGCACTACTTTCGAGTCAGCTTCAGGTGACGCTAGAGGCAGGTGTGGATGAGACCGCGTGTTTCTGCCTCTGAAAGCCACAGTTGACAGAGTAGGTTCCTCCCAATGGAGTCATCACAATGGAGTCGCCAGGTGCACAGTAGAAATCTTCAAGTTCTGATTTCTGATGCACCTTCAGAAGCAACTTAATCTTTGTCGTTCAATCCCGGGGAAAATATTCAACTTCGTCCCCGACAACGGTGCCAGAAATGTTGGCAACGAAAGTCACTCCTGGATTGCTTGCAGGAGCAGAGCCCGACGCCCATCAGTTTAATGTCACGATTTGTTTTAAAGGGGTGATCAAATGGAGAAAGACTCAGAACAATATCGTCTCAACTCAGAAACTAGGCCAAGCATGCATGAACGAGTGAGGTCCTGATAAACTTCAAACAGTGAGTTGCAATAAAGGGTGAGTAGGGGGAAGACTTGCATGAGAAGAGTGCAAAGGTCTATTATAAACATCAGGTTCGTAACAGACTGGACAAGAAAGAATTCAAACGTAATATCCTTTTACATTCAAACACAGAAAACCAGAGAATACAATAATGTCACGACAAATCCTTTATCATAACAAAAGTGCAATGATCCACGCGAATCCTTCGACTGTGAACTCTCTGGCACGAGATGAAACAAAGATGAAAAAGGAGAACTGTTTGTCATAAACCAAGAAGTCTCAAACACAGAGGCATAACCATGAAACCAGAATGTTTGCTAAAACTTTACAGTCAGGAGCTTAGCTCTACCATCGATAGATACAAAAATGGCGAAAACGCCTTCATATACTCAAAACAACAACAACAGCAGAATCAAGACACTGCATTGAAAGATTTGTGTCTGCATGGCTTCTGACAGTCAACCTCTGAAAGGTCGTGCGACTTATGT
>ML864221.1:0-13648 GCA_009831015.1 Picea engelmannii | reverse complement strand
ACTCTAGATCTATAAACTTGAAGCAAGAATGAGAGAGAAAAATAGAACAAGATCACCTCAATAGTAGCAAGAAGTCACAAGAATACTCTTTGTTTCTTCAAATCCTCCAAAGCCTTTCTATTACTCAAGAGGAGAGTCTTGTAACAACATGTTGCTCCAACACTCTCAAGAGCAAAATAGAAGGAAGAACAACGAACAAGAGAGAGAGAGATGAAGGGAAAATCCAGTAGCATAACAATAGCTTAAGTTATATTATCAAATGAGTGAGGGAGGGGTTCTATTTATACTTGGGAAGACAAATCTACCCCTCTTGGATGAGTTACAAGTGTCACACATCAAAGAAAAATCACTTTTAGGGTTTTGGTAAGTTAGGGTTTTAGCATGGATGGATGAAGTGGAAATGAGTTGGACCGAGTTGACAAGGCTTTGATAAGTGAAATAATGAGTTGTAGGGTCTAGGGAGGCACACCAAGGGATATAACAAGTCTCCCATTAATTTTTTTATTATTTTTTCACTTTTTGGCGACTTTCTAGAAGGGAGACACACCACTCTAGCAAAAGTGACGTTTTTGCTTACTGGCTAGGTGAGGGGGTGATGTGAGGGTTGGAAAAGGTTAGGAAAAATCTCTCTCACACTTTTCCATCATTACTTTACCCCATTTGCTCAAAATTACAAAAAATGACATTTTTCCTATGTCATGATTTAGCAATTAAAATTGCTGTTTTGACTGACTGAGACTCATGGTGGACAAACACCTAGCAAAAGTTGTCCGAATGAGCTGAAACTTGGTCCAAGGGTGTAGGGGGTCTCATTCCATTTCTTTTGAGCACAAATACCCCTATCAAAAACCCAAGGACCTAGTTTTTACAATATTTGCTCAAAAACAATTAATTAATTAAATAATTAAACCTTCAACCTTAGGAAAATTTAATTAATTTAATTAATTAAAAAAAACTATCTAGACTCGACGGAATTTCGCGAAACTTTCTAAGATGTCATACATGGTCATTTACATCATTCCTAAACAATAGCTACAAGAAGATAACCCCATTAGAACGCCTTTCACCACTTTGGAGGAATTATTGTTGGTGGGAGGGAAAAACTCAAGGGAAATTAATAAGGCTGAAAAACTCAATTAATAACCTGAGGATAAAAAAACCTCGATGAAAGGAACTCCCTTAATGAAGAAATCCCAAGGTAACTAACCTAACTATGACCCATGCATACCTATTACATTATTAACCCACGCAGGGGTGCGAAAATTCCGTTTAGAAAAATATGTGCTGGAGGCATAAATTGCCCAGTAGAACCAAATTGTCTTCGACATATTAGCATCTGATGATGCATCTCTTCATGGCACATGGAGTTGACCCCTTAGTTGAATAGGCAGTCAACAGAGTGAAAGAACATATGTGTGATTATATATATATATTGTCACACTTCAAGTTGAATCAATGATTTCCTTGATCCAAGGAAGTTTTCCCATGTCCTCTAGCATCAAATCAATGCAATGGGCGGTACAAGGACTCCAGTACAAGGATGGATATCTCTGCATAAGCATCCTCCCAACAACAACATAATTAGCAACATTGTCCGTGATGACTTGGACAACATACTGCATTAGAATTAGAATGATTGAATCTTCCATTCAAAAACAACAAGAAGAGGCACATTGCAAACCCTAGCCTAACTCTAAAAATAAAAAAAAACAAAGTTCAAATCTTCAAGTTCAAACTTCAAACAAATAAAAGAAAAACGTTTTTGATTATACCTGGAAATCTTGATCTCTCCGCTGGCGCTAATGGAAGCAAGATCCTTGGCTTTCTTCTCCTTGGATAGATGCACAATGGATTTCCTCACACCTCTCTAGCTCTCTCACACTTCACAAATGAAATAATGACCAAAAAAAGGCACCCGCAGCCTCTAAAACCCCACTCACGCGCACTTTACCTGCAAAAAACCTCAGCAGGCCGACATATTGTATTGACCCGCGACACATTAGCAAAATGTCGCGAGTTAATGAAAGTGTCGCGACACTTTCAAAGTTTCGGATATGTCGAGAAATTTTCAGGGGAAAGTTTCGGCCAGGGGAAAATGTCGGCGACATATCCGACACATCCGATATTTCGGCGATATATTCAACAGTGGTTGAGATCATAAGATAGTGGATCTATAATAAACCCTAATCTAGTACGACAGAAAAAATATAACAACACTTCAGTAATGATCGCAATAGAGATGAACCCATACCATGTGCTTAAAAGAGAAATCCAACACCAAAGAAAGAAGATTGTTGTTCAAAGTTCAAACACAAGTACTCAAGAGAGTAGTGCTATAAGTAAGATTACGCTTAGGCATTTTATCAAATAACAACTTGAGTGTTAGATTTATAAATGAGGAGGATGGTGTATTTATACACCTAAACCTCCATTAGGGTTTAGGGCGCTAGCCCCAAGAGGGTGACTAGGCCTACCTAGTCAAACATAGATAAGTACAATAAGTTGGGTTAATTACTCACATGTACTATGTAGGCTTAATAAAGCCACCAATACCTCAAATAGGGGGTTGGCATGTGGCCTCATGCGAAGATTTGCGATAATCTCAACACCCCCCCTTAAGCTAAATGAGAGGCCACAAAGAAGGCATTACATCCATAAATCATCACAATGTATCATCACAATACCCACCCTTAATGCTACTTGGGTGTCATCAAAAGCCATGCTGCTCACAAAAAAACCTTCATGATCTGCATTGAGATTGATTGTGCTAAACAAAGTCTTTGTTAGAGCAAACTGGTATTTGTCAGGAAGAGTAGGACTAGCTGAAATAAGGGCTTGAGATGGGGGTGGCTCTGATTGTTGTGTGGAAGGATTTGCAAGGAAATCAACATCGATGAGAGTATCAACAACCCACTTAGGCAGAGATAACAACATTGAGTGGAGTGGGTAGGACCATCATCATCATTGTCATCCAATAGCTACGCATCACAGTGGAAAGTGTCATCACTGATCTGAACATCACCATATGGAGGAGCATTAGTAGGTTGCACATTTGGGGTGTCAGAAGCCTCATCTGAAGATGAAGGAGCATCAATAGGTGGCACATTTGGGGGTCAGTAGCCTCATAAGAAGATGGAAGTGTAGGAGATATATTGGGGAGAGAGGATGGACTAGAGGTGGAAGGTGCCCTAACTGCCTGTCATGTATCTTGTAATTGTAGATGAAGTACTTGGAGGAGTACATACAGGTGGATCAACATTAGATGGAGATGTGGAAAGGTCCACTACAACTAGTTGGGAATCGTCAACAAGTGACCCACTAAGAGGATAAGAGTGATGGTCCATGGGCAGGGAGTGCAGTGGACCGGAAGAGCACATCTGGTTGTTGTTTTACTTTGGGATCTGCCATGGTTTCCTGGTGCAGTAGGAAATAGAGCTCTGTGGCTTTGAGTACCGTAGAAGCAGAGTACATAGCGTTATGTGTGGCAATCCGCGAAGCAGTGTGGCTTCACAAACTCCTTGCAGATTTATTTGGTCATGAGATGGATTCCACTATTATTCATTGTGATAATCAGAGTTGCGTGAAGCTCTCAGAGAATCCTGTGTTTCACGATAAATTGAAACACATTGAGATCAAATACCATTATATCATAGATATGGTGCAGAGGAAAGCAGTACACGTGCAATACCTTTCTACACATGAGCATATTGCAGATGTCTTCACCAAACTGCTTGCCAGGTCAAAGTTCAAGTACTTCCGTGAGAGACTTGGCCTGGTGGAGAATGCCTCCCTAACATTGGGCAGGGAGTGCAGTGGAGCGAAAGAGCACATCCGGTTGTTGTTTTACTTTGGGATCTGCCATGGTTTCTTGGTGCAGTAGGAAATAGAGCTCTGTGGCTTTGAGTACTGCAGAAGCAGAGTACATAGCATTATGTGCGGCAGTCCGCAAAGCAGTTTGGCTTCGCAAGATACTTGCAGATTTATTTGGTCATGAGATGGATTCCACTATTATTCATTGTGATAACCAGAGCTGTGTGAAGCTCTCAGAGAATCTCGTGTTTCACGATAAATTGAAACACATTGAGATCAAATACCATTATATCAGAGATATGGTGCAGAGGAAAGCATTACACGTGTAGTACCTTTCTACACATGAGCATATTGCAGATGTCTTCACCAAACTATTTGCCAGGATGAAGTTCGAGTACTTCCGTGAGAGACTTGGCCTGGTGGAGAATGCCTCCCTAGCTGAGAGGGAGTGTTGATGATTGCAACGTCGTGTGACATTCTCCAGGATACGTTCTCCTCTGGACTGAGTTGAGTCGACCTATGAGAGAGCCCATGTGATGGGTGTATCGTTCTCCTCTGGACTGAGTTGAGTCGATGTGTGGTCTCCTGCCTTTGTACTCCTATGGACTCAGTGGAGTCAGGCTTGAGATGGTACTCCAGATGATTCTCTTGTGGACTTAGTTGAGATAGAGATCTGTTGAGTATGACGTCCCTGTGGCCGAGCATAGGTGGACGTGTCCCTAGTGGCTTAGCACTAGTGGACGTGTGGATCCCTTGCTATATTGTCTGAGTGTAAGATTTACTTGTAACCCTAATTGTGATGTAAAGGGTACAAGTCGACCCCACCATATGTGAAAGATAATTAATGTTTATTGTAATAATTAATTATATTACTGAGTTATTGAGGTCGGCTCTATTGTGCCAATAGACACACCTATTGTTGTGTTTGGTCTTGTATAAATAGAGGTGATTTCCCCATTAAGGAAACACACACTCTCACACTTGTCACTTGTCATTTGGAAATTTCAGCAACACTTGTAAGGCTTTAGTGCACACCTCTCTTGGGCGATAGTTTCAAGGTTGTAGAAGCACCCACTTGTGTGCATCTAGGGTTTATGGTTTGGGGATCTTCTCTTGAGAATATAGCAAAGGATTGTTATGTTTTTCCCTTGGTTGAGAAGGGTTTTCCTAGGATATTTCTTGTGTTCTTGTGCATGGTTATTCTTCTTGTGATCTTGGTAATTGCAACACTTGTGTATGGTGTTGCTGCATTTGTTTTTGGTTAAAGTACATGCTAAATGAAATAAACCTCATGCTTGAGGCTAGCATGGTGAAAATTCAACAACCAAGTCCTTCTTGGTACCTACTCATGCATCCCATGAGTATACAAGACGACTCCTCTTCTCCTCCACAACAAGCATAACAAGTAGCACTAAGGTTTCCAAATGCCACAAAATCCCATTCTTCTTCTCTCACAAGAGCTACAAGATAAAATGCTTTCTTTGTTCCTCTAGGGTTTATCCCAAATCCTAGTCTTCTTTGCCTCCTTAGGGTGAAATCCTAACCCTAGACTTTCCCTTGAAATTCTTCCAAGAACCTAGCATCCAAGACAAAGAGAACAAATATGCATGGTGAAGATTATAAGAATACAAGTTTGCCCTAGTATGACATCTCTAATTCAAGTGTGTGATTTTAAGAGTGAACATGTACAAGTGTGATCAAATGACTCTTTCCTCCCTCTCTTTATATGATAAGTGAGGGAGGCCTACAATACAAAGTGGACCTAGTCCACTACAAGCAACCTAACTCTACACAAGATAGGCCCACATGTGGAGTGCTCTAACTCTAGGTGATTCATGTCAAGCTTTGAGGCATGCACGTCCAACAAGAAAGGCTCCAATGCTGAACACTCCAATGGCCTTCAATGCTCCAATGCTCCCTCTTAAGTCCATATGTACCTCCAGGTCCACCCCACCTACATGATCACTCCTTGACCAAAGTGTCCTCAAGTCAAGTACAAGCCCCCATGCCATCTAGGGCTCAATGCCCTCCTCCAAGATGCCCAATACTCCTCCTCCAAGGAAATTCATCTTCCTAAGCAGGTAACAACTCTCCTTGTGCTGACTACGTGAAGGAGTTATCAAGCTCCTTAGGTCTACAATGCTCCAAGGAAGAATGCCACACATGCATCAAGAGAAGGCATAGCAATCAATGAATACAAGATTTCATGATATGCAATAAATCCGAGGAGCCAATGATGCTCATTAACCACCATCTATCAAATATCCAGATTTACAATTTTGTAGCATTATATACCTTAAAGAATCTATTATGCAAACCTAAACAATCTTCTTTGTAACACAGTTCAAGATGCGAATTCTTCCCTTCAAGGTCAGAGTCTATGATAGTCATAAATGGCTGGTGTGCATTTCAGGGAAACTCATATTTCGTCACATATTTAACTAGAATTCTCTTAGAGGATCACCTAAACTAGTTGGTATTTTTTGTTTATAATTTGTAGGAGTGATTCCAAAGAGTTGAAGAATGAGTAGAAGCTGCATTTGTGGAGCTATTGAACTTGGCGATAGTGCCGAGACTAGGCTTCCATCCTGATGTAGAGCCAGTGAGTAAGGAGGTGTATGAGGCTGCTGTGATGCCATATGTAGATGAGAAACGCTATCCTTTCTTGTATTTGGTTGCAAGGTACACTTCTATGTTCCCCAATAGGTGGAGCATTCCTGGGAGAGGCCGTCAACAATGGATTGTTGACCAGTCTTGGATAAAAATCACTGCATGAAGGGAAAGATGCACTGGTGTTTGTGCCTTGGACAATTGATGTACAATAAATTAAAAAACAAGCATGTCTCTCTCAATGCAAAGAAAGGAATCATAGTAGCGAAGCAATCCCTACATGCAGTTCCATGCAGTTACTTCTTTCTTCCTGGATTCATGGAAACCATCTTGGTGCAAAGTACATGGAACATGGGAAGTCACAGCTCTGATACTGAATGGAATGTTTCCGCTTTGGTCAACACTGCATCCTTTCCTATTTGTCCTTGATACTGGATAATACAATTAATATGAATGATAAAACTATGAATTTCTTAAACATGGTTAGGATAGCCTTTATATCGCCTATAAGAAGACCAATGGCACCTTCATCAAGTGATTCTAGGCACAATTAATAATATTTAAGAGGTAAACTTCACATTTAAACATTGTTAATCTTCAATTAAAATCAACAGAACTTGGCGTGGTGAATGACTTGGTGAGGCCAGAGTGAAGAGTTTGACTAGGACTTGACAAAAACTTAGCATCACAAATCATTCAAAATGGGGGCTTATTATGATCGTAAAAATCTTATTAGAGAAAACCATAAAGGACTTAGGAAAGTATAAGTGGGGTTCAGGATTATTATGATCATAGAAACCTTATCAAACTTCAATTTTTAGTTAACGAATTTTGGCTTGCCTCCTTGTACTCAATGATTTGACTTGAAGTAATAATACGCTGTATTAGTTGATCTGTATATTGATGATATCTGGTTAGCGGTGAATCTAACCATCTGCTAAAGTTTTGCCATCATAATCTCCATTTCTATAGTTTCTTTTCTAAGCTGATAAGTAACACATGCATTGCCTTCTTTATGGCCGTGACAACGACTTAATCATGATTTTAGGTTTTTTACTTAGTGAATTGTGAACTTCTATTTGTATGCTTTTGTAAATTTGAAAGATTTGTTTTACAATTATCGGTAGCTTGGTGACTGTTTTTATCTCACACTGCAGGTCTATTGGCTTCAATTTGGACGGTATTTTGCGAGAGGACCTATTGTGAGTTTCCTTAATAGACATCTTACTGGACAAGTTACATATGCTCAAACTTATAGAATTTTCTTTTCGTCAATTCATGCAATTGTGTTATCTTCGTTTTGTGAGGCATTTAAAATCAAAGATCTTAGATTTGGAACGGTTTACAATGTTTTTCATAGCAGTGTATTGTTTGCATATATGGTATATGCTATGTGTCTTATTATTTTTTTTTGGAAAATACTTCTTATATTAACAAAGAAATATTTACAGAAATGAAAATAAAGGAAGAATGGTGTATACAAAACTAGATCATACCCTCTTCGTCCACGCTACTAGGGAAGAAATAAAATCAGACTGGGCAGGAGCATCTAAATATTTAGCATCCCTAATCAACAGATATCCTTTAGCTAGAAATTGCATGCATACCTCCTCTCGCCAAATATAACAAAAAGATTGAAACGAATTGACCTCATTGGAAAAAACATACTTGCGTAGTAACTGCCAAATAGTGAACAAAGTACTGATTCGAAGGCAATGCCAAATCCTGGAGAACACAGAAAGCACTAGGTAGCGTGAATCATCAGAAAACACATACTTGTATTGTAACTGACAAATTGTGAACAATGTATTGATTCGAAGGCAACGCCAAATCCCGGAGAAAGCAGAAAACATGGCTGCTCACCAATGAATTTGCCCTTGAAATAACTCTGAATGTTGATCCTGGGCATACTTTCATCAACTCTTGGCTAACTTGCAGTCCCAAAGAATGTGCTTCACCATCTTAGAATGACCACATTCTAAACAAAGACCATCTATGAGTCCATTCTTGGTCAAGTGGCCCATAGGAGGTGGCCTCTGATAGATAACCAAGCAAGCAAAGACCCGTAATTTGTAGTTGAGGTGAAGAGACCAGATACTGTGCAGCATATGAATCCATTTATCTTCTTGATCAAATGAGGTCCCTCGAGCATTCAGAACAAGGGACAAGATATGTTTCCAATGTAGAAGAGAAGAATAACTCTTCTTGGAGTCATAAAACTGAATTTGTTTCTCGAATTGCCAACCCCAATCTTGCCACCTGCCGCCCCGCATATCAATATTCAGCTTGTACAGCTCCTCAGAAGGAATCAGCCCTATAATATGATTGATAAAATGCTTATTAGAAGACAAAAGGGCGTCCCGGAGAGCCAACAGTCTCCAATCTTTCCAAGTCCTAGCTTGAAAATCCCAAAGTTCCTTCTAGACAGAAATGCCCTTCTCGTTGAGCCTAGAACCATGGGAGTTCAGCAATACAATGAGATTGATGTTCTTACTACTTAGCTCCAAATAGAACACCAAGCCAAATCCCATCCTGCATGACCTCCATAAAAATTCCACTTAACCAGCGGGGCAACAAACTCCTAGGATTCCCGCATGCTCTAGCGGATGAAAGATCCAGAAATCTAGAACAAGCGAAGGGAGGAAAGGATATCACATAATCTAAATTCACCCCTAACCTTAAGGAGATGTTGAGCTGATTGGAACCCATGCCGCAATAAGATCTGCTATGGGGAGGAAACTGCAAAACCCTCGACCACCCACTTGCCGTAAGAATATTCCCTTGGGATGTGACATCAATACAGCCCAACCCCCTTCCTCCTTGGGCATAATAGAAATGTACCAGGGAACCATAGGAAGCCTTCTCTCACCACCATATTTAGAACATATAGAGGACTTGAAAATCTATTCCAGTTTCTTGAATTGGGTTTTGCTAGGGAACCAAGAAGAGAGATAGTAAATGTGAGAGGCTTGTAAAATCAACAAGACAAAGATCAACTTTCATGCAAAGGGAAGGTCCTTGAATTTTCATATATGAAGCTCCAAACATCATCTCAGGGTAATGCACAATCAACCTTGGTCTGATATAATTCCATAAAGAAGGAATTCTGGTTGGAGGATCATCAATTCCAATAAGCCAAAAATTGGTCTTTCGCTCACTGGAAACTACTCCAGAGGCAATGCAAAACAGGTCCAAACACCCCCTTGTATCCTTAACTGATGCTTAATCCATCCGAAATGATAAAAGAGAATAATCGACAAAGTGATTGTTAACCATTTTAGAGCCAACGGGAGGAGAGATTCCTTGAATTCTTCCTTGTCTTTTACCCAGTTCTAGCAAATAACCTAGAGTGTCAATTACTAGAACCTACAAGTAGGGAGCAAGTGGGAAACCCAGTCTTATTGAATGATGAAGAGGGATGCGAGCTAGGAGTGAGTGATTTATAGAAACAAAAGATGAAGGATTAGAAAAGAGGGTGTTCACCTTCGCAACACACTGGGGACCAAATCCAAGGCACTATAACATGTTTG
This sequence comes from Picea engelmannii, assembly GCA_009831015.1. Classification (NCBI taxonomy): domain Eukaryota; kingdom Viridiplantae; phylum Streptophyta; class Pinopsida; order Pinales; family Pinaceae; genus Picea; species Picea engelmannii. The sequence continues at coordinate 3,698 of ML864221.1, read as the reverse complement.
TGATGAAGGACCAACCAACTCTATCATAAACTTTATCAAAATCAATTTTTAGGAACAAAGACTGGTACATTGTCTCTCAAGCCCATTTCATGGCCTCCCATGTAGAAATCACTGTGTCTAAAACAAATTTGGCTTGCACAAAATCATTCTATTCCTAGTTGACAGTTCTCAAGACTAACATGCGAATCCAAAGAGCAAGCTCCTTAGCCAATATGTTATAAGAGACATTGAGGAGGGTAATGGGCCTCCACTCCCCATTGGTATTGGTTAACCCCTGTATTTTCTCACTTGTAAATCTTGAGGGTTAGAGGCCAACATGTTCTATTTGGCTGGCATTCAGACAGTTTCATAGAGACAACTTGGTTTTGAGCCAAGCATGGTTCCCATTGAGTTCAGGTATAGGATTGGTTAAGTGATGTTTTCTTGCTTCAGAGACAAAGTATGCATAGTTTTTTGAGGAGATTAGTCAAAGACGTCTATTTTTAGCGGTTCTCCTACTTTTGAGGAGACAGAGTTTAGAGGTGTGCATATCAGAGATGATGGTATATTTGGGATCCTTGTGAGATTCTGAGTTTGATGAGCTACTCTCAGGCAACATGTCAGGAATTTATGTTTTGCAGTACCTTGCATGTCGATTTCGACCACACATTCAGACTCCCCACTGGTAATCGAGTACGATGAGCTGAATTTCATCGACATGCAAGCATTTTCTATTTTTAGCAGTATGCCATGTAGAGTGCCATGTGGTATCAATGCGGAGTTGACTCTTGGCAATTTTTTGGATGCAACATGTGGTATTCCTTGGAGGTGACATGTGGCAGCTTCAGATTGTGACATGTGGCGACCTCTAGGAGTGACAAATGACAACACTGGGGTGCATGCATGAGATTGGGATGAGGTGGTAAGCACTAGAATTCAACTGGATATTGGCTCGAGTCATCTGGGCGTATGCACGAGTCATCTGGTTTGGACTAGGGACACATGCATCAGTTTAGGAGTGAGTTGGCAGATGGAGGAGTTTACAAGGTGCATGCATTGAGTTAACTGAAGCACCACTCCCTCTCTCTCTCACTTCACTCTGTCTCTCTCTAACTTGGTCACCAGTTGAACTATAACTCACTCTAGTCAATTGGGGCGCCTCCTTTATTCCCTCTCTCCTCCACTTCAACTCTTTCTCTCATCACTTAACTCCCTCTCTCCCCCACTTCAGTCAAACTCTCTCTCACTTCGTTTCACTTCACTCTACTTCTCCCTTCAGTTATCAAGCGCATGTCTTCCCTTCTTCAATTGAGGTGCACCCTATCTCCACTTAAAAAAGCGTGCACATTCAATTATGGAAATGAAGTGACAGGTGGTGGACATTATGAGATAGATTCAGTTTAGATAACTTGGCGTATGGTCACTTCACTTCACATGTGTCATGAGTGGACTCCATTCACATTAGAACACATTACTCCTTCTCTCCAGTTGTCACTAGCGCAAGGAGACACCACTCCTAGCAGTTAAGGCACATGGGCAAACCACTCACTTTAGGATTTTCTCCCTTGAGAATCCTGAGGGTTAAGAGCCAACATAGTCTATTTTGGTTGGCATTGAGAGTTTTATCCAGATTGAGCATTTGTTTGAGCCAAGGGTTGGTTCCCTTCAGAGGAAAATACAAGATTGGTTTTGTGGTGGTTTTTGCTTCAGATACAGAGTTAACATAGTTTCACATGGATTTGAGAGAGATTGGTATTTTTAGCAGGTGCCCTACTTTTTAGGAGACGGTTATCGGAGACTCATGTGGCGATTTTGAGCATAAAATATTGGTCCTCTCATGATTTTGCGCTGAATGACACTTTTTCCGGGGATCATGCAGGTACATTCTATTTTTAGTAGGTTGAGCTCGAGGCCTCATATCATAATTCTGAGCTTATATTATTGATCCTTGAGACATTCTGAGTTTATTGAGCCTTTTTTGGGATAACATGTTAGTATTTTGTATTTTTAGCAGGTGGAGTACTAGGGGTCACATGCCAATTCTTTTTACATATTTGGAATCATCACGGAAAATTGAATCCGATGAGTATGATATCATTGACATGAGATGATATTCTATTTTTTGTAGTGTTTATTTTTAGACATTTGACATTTGGCAGTGGTCTCCCAGTCATCCCGGACACATTTGGTGATTCCCTATCTTTTAGGGCCATACTTTTATTTTTAGTAGTTACTATTTATAGTAGGGGTGGTTGTCTCCCAAGGTGACAAGTGGCAGAGTCATATTTTGACAATTGGCAGTATGACAGTGTGGCATGTGGCAACTGGATGGCATAATTGATAGAGGGGGCACACTTTTCAAGAATAAGGCAATTAATTAATGAGGTGAACGTGTGGGTGAGGTGTCACATGTCTATTTAGCATGATTGGGCTAATTAAAGCTCAATTCACTTATCCCTCACTTCACTTGCCATTTATTTCACTTTCCATGTATTAATTCCCTTTATCTCCATATATGCGCCTTAGTCCCTATTAATTAGGGTGCATTCCTCTTATAGCATGTGCATGACTCCTCCTCATCCATTAATAACCTCTCCCATGCACATCTTTCCTTCTATTTTCTCTTGCATGCACTCTCTTCTCCTTTAAACCCTTGGTGCATGTCTCCTCCCTCATTATCTATCTCTCCCACTCTCATATGCACCTTGCTCTCCCTCACACTCTAACACGTGTGGCGCTAATTCCTTCTCCTACTCCACTCTCTCTTCCCATGCATCCTCTATCACACTTTCCATCTCCCTATCCCTAGTGCATTTTGTTTGTCGGTGACACTTAGGAATTCACTCCTTGAATTAGCATCTTTTTCATCGTTACATTATATCAGATCTGATTGGAGGGTGAAAAAGTGTGCTAACACTCTAGTCATCTGGGCACATGCATGAGTCATCTGCTGTGGACTGGGGACACATGCCTTAGTTTAGGAGTGAGATGGCGCATGGAGGAGTTTATGAGGTGCATGCATTGAGTTCACTGAAGCGCTACTCCCTCTCTCTCTCACTTCACTCCATCTCTTTCTCACTTAGTCTCTAGTTGAACTATGACTCACTCTAGTCAACTGGGGCCCCTCCTTTATTCCCTCTCTCATCACTTAACTCCCTCTCTCCCCACTTCACTCAATCTCTCTCTCTCACTTCGTTTCACTTCACTCCACTTCTCCCTTCAGCTATCAGGCACATGTCTTCCCTCCTTCACTTGAGGCGCATCCTATCTCCACTTGACAAAGCACATGCATTTAGTTATGGAAATGAAGTGGCAGGTGGTGGATATTAGGAGATGGATTCAATTTAGTTGACTGGGCGTATGGTCACTTCACTTTACCTGTGTGATGAGTGGACTCCATTCACATTAGGACACATTACTTCTTCTCTCTAGTTGTCACTAGTGCATGGAGACACCACTCCTAGCAGTTGAGGCGCATGGCCAAACCACTCACTCACTCACTCATGCGCATGGTTAGGGAGAGGCCTTTCTTGGGATATTTCTCCATTGGCATAGGGTTGGGTTTTCTTCAGCGACGACATACTCCATCAGATTTCTTTCTCTCTTTCTCTCTATTCTAGCTTCTTTTCTCAGGTGCAAGGAACATCATAGAACCAGTTTTTGTAATTTTCCTCTTTGGTGCAAACAACCTCTTTGCATTTCAGAATTAGAACCTTTAT
>ML864220.1:0-14234 GCA_009831015.1 Picea engelmannii | reverse complement strand
CCTTCAGCGAAGTTTGATGTCATTCTCATATTGCCCTCCTTGTACTTGCAATGACCTTCATATTCTTAGTGTTTCTAGCTCTCAAAATGGGTTCCCGAGGACAATTCATTCAACCTCAAGAAAATGGCACATTGCATCCACCTTTCATAGGTACGGCCTGCATCTTAAGGGTAAGTGGTTTCTCAATTTGGGTACTGATCCAGACAATCAACAAGCTCATTTCAATAGGAAATCTAAGCAAAAACACGAGTTTGATGCAATTCAAGACCTTATACAATCATCTCCATCCAAACAAAAAGACAGCAAGGGCTCCAAGGACCAGAAACCTGGCAGTCACCCAACCCGACTTGAGAGGGAAGCTCTGGCAATTGTGGGTTCCCCCAATTTTTCACTCAGGGATAGAGCAGATGCCATGAATGGACTGCTGGATTTGCTGGAGCAAAAGGCTGTTTCAACAGCTTATGCATTCGAATTCATTAGGTATGCAGGGAAGTTGATCGATGAATTGATCAGAGAGGCAAAGCAGAGTTTGGCTAATCAACAAATTCATGAGGGGCAGGGAGACCCCATTAAGGATATGGGTAAGTTTTTTTTACTGGATACTTGTCCTATAAATTCAATCAGAGAAGACAAGATTTCATATATGAGATTTTCAATTACGGGAACAAATCTCAAAAACCTGATATTTTTTATTACATTCTTGTTTAAATTTGCATAGAATGTTATTTTTGGGAAGAATAGGTCTCATAAATTAAGTTAGGTCTCAAAGGATGATAAAAAGAGAAACACAAATCATTGAATTTTAGCGTACACGATGAAAGTAATTCGAATTTGATCCTTATTAAGGTTGTTTCTTCGTGAACAGGAAAAAACAGTGGGGATGCCAAACAGTCCGAAGGTCTAAGACACGTGAAAGAGCCTTTAGTCCTTTTTGAAAGGAAACCAGGATTTGGCTTGGAAGACCAATGGGGAGTTCTTGCCAACCCATCTCTTACAAATAGAGTGTATGTTTGTGCTGAGAGAAGGGGGCTTGCTAGATTGGTAACCTATTTTCAAGTACTTAATATGAAAGCAGCTGATATACCCAGATTGATTCCTTTTGCTGGAAGAAGAATTGATGTTGTGATGGCTAAAGCGGAGTTTTTGAGAAGTATTGGGGTTAAATCGCAACATCTTCCATCCGTCCTTGCTAGCTGGCCTCAACTTTTAAGTCATGAATGTGACGATTTGGCATCGGTTGTTGAGTATCTCAAAAGCATTGGTCTCACCCACAAGGAAATCGTAGCCATTATTATAAAGCATCCAGATGTTCTTGGACAGAGTGTGGAGTTGGGACTCCATAAAATTGTGACTTTTCTTGAAGAAATTGGTTCGTCTCTAAAAGATGTGAAGACACTTATAACTCGTCATCCAAGCTTACTTTTACAGGATGTAAAAGGCAAGCTTGGGCTGTTAGTAGACTACTTAGTAAGTGCAGGAATACAGAAAAAGCATATCGGCCCATTGTTTGTAAGGCGACCGGTCCTGATCAACAGTGACACGGAGAAGGATTTATTGCCGGTCATAGACTACTTGAAGAGTCTTAATGCAACTGCAGATGATATAGACAAAATAATCACATCCTTTCCTGGACTTTTCTGCTACGATCTTGAAAAGGTACGTCAGTTCTAACTACTGATATAAGTATGAGTTTATCTGGAAGTTTTGGAAATAAACATTTGCTAAAGGGCAGTATGGTTTGAGTATCTAGCAATTCAACGCTTGAAAGTATGAAATGCTTGTAATCACTCCATAAACTTGCCAACTCATATTTGCGTCGGGAGAAGTCAGACTATGTGCAAGTACCTTAATTAATGTTGACAACTCATTTGAGTCCAATATTCTTTAGGAGGCAAAAGAGTCATAGAACGTATGATGGCTGCCATTGTAATAGACAAGTAATTTGAATGTGATAAACCTCAGAGTTCAGTAGAGTCATGAACTTGTTGATTTGAGGTCTTGAAACTTCCACAGCCTGTTTTGGGCCTTAAACTGCTTTTTCTGGGGTTTAAATGACAGAAAAATGGCTGTGACGCATTTCATTGCTGTAGGGCTAATCGAGAGCTTTACATTGAACTAAAGAAGGCTGAAAACGGAGTTTGTATGTGAAAGTTATTCTCCCAGCAAGTTGACCAATGCTTTGTCCATTGCAGTGCCATGTGCTGGCCATTTTAGCTCCTGTTAGTCACACATGTGGAGCTAGCAGTGTATGGTTTCATGAGAAGATTCTAAAAGATCTAAAACCTTAACCCTAATAAGGAGGAGGTGATCCAAAACTCCAACCCCAACAACTAAGAGGAGGAGTGATAACCCTAGTTGCAAGGGAACTGTCATCACCCAAAAACAATACCTTTATCGATGGAACCAAAGGTGTTTGGATAACTTTAGGGAAAGTGCTAATGTCACCTCACATAGTCCCTCTCACTTTGGGTTAGTGCTTTGCTAACCTGAGGGGGGTATCCCTGGATGTTCAATTATGAACTCTAGGGGGAATGTAACACCTCAAATCCGCAATAAAAGTGTGCTGATATGCACTAAAATACTCATAAATCTGCAACTTATTCTTCAAGTCAGCAAGCATTAACTTTGAATTTATGATTATATATGCTTAAACAAGTCAGAATTCATAAATTTGCATTGATCTCTCCTCCTTTCTGCATTAAAAGTTGCAGTACAGCGAACAAACTTGACAGAAAATGCATGAAGAACACCCCAAAACCAATGCTTTACTGTTGATATAAAGTATCCCATTACAAGTCTGCAATTATGTTCGAAAACCATCAATGATATCCAATGTATTTTTCCTTCAAATGCTTAAAAAATCAACTAATTTAAAGACGATCGGTGCCTTGTGGTTGGAAAATGGAGTGAATGAAAAGGAAAACTTGTAAGGCAAATTAAATGTTTGAATCTCACAAGTTCATGTACTCAAGAAATTAGTATTCAAACAAGTAAGAGATATGCAAAATATATATAATTCTTACACACAAGTACTCTCATATTGGTTGCCAAAAAGCGCTGATTGGATCTTCAATTTCTCAAAGTTGTAGAAAGAACAAAGTTCCAAGCAAGTTGGATACAAGTCAACTTCTCAAGGATCTTAGAGTTTTGGGGGTGCTTCCACACGTCCCTCGGATGTGTTTCTACGTTCTCGCGTCCCTGTGTCCTAGAAACGTGGAACATTGGTTTATGCATAGGTTCAAGTGCATACATAAAATCATTAAATCATTAAAACAATAATCAGTGAAATAAACAGTTTATGTATAGGTTTAGGGCTTTCAATCTATCATATTCAATACGGTTTGTGTATGTATAAATTGTTAAATCAACAGAACAAACAAAACTGGCTTTTCAATCAATCATGGTTAACATGGTTTATGTTACATTTGGCAGCATCGCAGTCATTCTCCAATGAGAGGCCATGTGGGTCACCCTGAGGCTAGCCAGGGAGATTTGGAGAATCAATCAGTCTTGTGAGGTATTGACAAAAGCCAAGGGGAACGTACAACCTTTGTGAGTCAACCCAAAATTCAGGACGAACGAGATGCTATATGATCTTGTGAGTCTAGCCAAGGCAAAGGAAGAAGCCTTGTAAGTTTAAGACAAAAGTCAAGACGTAAGTCTAATGTAAAAGTCAGGGGGAATGTACAACCTCTGTGAGCATAGACAGTCTAGTGCAAAAGTTAGGGGGAATGTACAACCTCTGTGAGCATAGACAGACTAGTACAAAAGTCAGGGGGAACGTATAACCTCTGTGAGCCTAGTCAAGCCTTGTGAGCCATGAGCAAAAGTCAAGGCATCTAGCAAAAGTTAGGTCGAATGTACAATTCCTATGAGCTAGAGACAAACAATCTTCCTTATGCAAATAATGTAAATGTATTGATCTAGTGCGTTGGCACATGTAACATTATCCACCATGAAAAGAATTTCGAGTTGTCTAACTCAGTTGTAAAAGTCGAATTGCATGTTTAGTCTGAGTTGTCAAACTCAAGTTGTAAAAGACAAGTTGTATGTCTAGTTCGAGTGGTCAAAGTCAAGTCGAGTTGCATGTCGCTTGTTGCATGCATGCATATCAAGTTGCATTTTGAGTTGCATTGTATGTTGAGTTGCATGCCATGCATAAGCCAAGTCTCAAGGGCGAGTTGTCATGCAAAGTTCAGTCAAGTCAAGTTCAATTCGAGTTGCAAAGACATACCGGCTCTTACTAATTCAAACTCACTCTTCTCTTCCTCCCTGTGCCTTTATATACAGAGGTCGACCCCTCTTCCTCATTCACTTGTAATGCAGCGTAGGAGTGAAGGGAAGGAGTCTGTTTGCAGGTGAACGAGAGAGGGAAGTCTATGAGTCTAGCACTGTTGTCTACACAGTGAGTAAAGGACAACGAATTGTTTTGCTGTTTGCTGGTCACACAATCAGGTTTATAACAACAGTAAAAGGACAACAAAGTTTTGTATTAATGCTGGTTTATAACAACAATAAAGAGGACAACAAAGTTTTGTATTAATGCTGGTTTATAACAGCAGTAAGAGGACATCAAAGTTTTGTATTAGTGCTGGTTTATAACAACAGTAAAGGACAACGAAGCTTTTCCATTGTTCGCTGGTCATACAGTCAGGTATTTTCATGGTGGTTTATTGTATATGATCTTACATATTATTTGCAATAAAGGAAGATTGTTTGTTGGGGTTTTTCTCCCTGTATAGGGTTTCCCCAGGGTATATGTGTTGTTGATGTGCATGCTTGTGGATCTACATGGTTATTGCTATTCAAATGTATTAAGCTGGAATCAAAGTGTTGAAGAAATTAAAGAAATATTCCGCATATTAAATCAAACTCTATATTTAACATGGTATCAGAGCTAAGGGTGTGAAAGAGCTTGTTGAAGTGCAGGAACAATGTACACACAGATCCAAGAGAGCTTGATCAGTTTCCAGTGTGAGTTCCATGGCATTCTCCATTTCTGTCAAGGCCGATGATAGGCTTGAAGAAGCTTCCAATTTCAATGTGTGGAAGCTCAGGATAATGAATATCTTGCAGGAGCATGATCTTGAGCAGTATGTGTTAGAATGTGCTTGTTTTACCATAGACAATATCACTATTATCACCCAACCATAGGCCGAAGCCACCCTCCGAGCACCTTTACCTTGACAGAGAGAAGAATCCTGGTAGCAATCCAATAGCCAAGCAAGGCTAATGCACCAAGGAAGAAGTAACCAAAGCTGATCAGAGAGTCCAACCCAAAATTGGCGGCAACACCTTCTCCAGAACTTGCGCACAAGACTGCCAGACTGCAGTGCGCACAAGTGCCTTTCTGCAATTCTGAGAAGTGTGTTCAAATGAGAACTGACGCCCTGTATTTATATTAATTTTGGCAGACTGCCTGGGCCGACTTCTCATTCTGGGTACTAATTAATTCATATTAATTGTTTTTCTCAGCCGAGATCTCTTCTAGGGTTACGTTCACTTCTTTTCTTTCTTCTGGAATATTCTAATCTTGTCAAAGGTCACAATGGAGGTTGATACCTCCTGAAGCTACCATAATATCAACACTCCCTCCTAGCTAGGGAGGTATTACTGATAATGGTCTTGAGCACAAACAGACCATTCAACTGGTAGCATCACGAGCATCGTCATTATTATCCAACTGGATAATCTCCATGACAACTGGTACAAGTCAATTGATAGAACACAACTGTGTTTATCCATAGTAGTACACAACTACTCAAACCGTGACACATAGTCATAGACAGTGGAACATATCCACCACAATAACATATCTCTATTGTCTCCATAACAATCATCTGATATCAACCTGCACATAAAATATTGTTATGATATAAACTGAATCATTTGGGCCATTTTTTCACTCACATCTGTGAGATTTGAAAGAACATCTGCCCTCAGAGTAGAACATCAATGATGGGCTATCTGGACTATTCTTCTCAAGCAAGGAAGAATAACTGTCCTGATTTCTGAGCCTGGACCATTCCTCCGGCACTAAACAAAGGGCAACCTGGAGAGAATGAGTCTGCCCTAAGGAATGCTTGTCCCTGATTGCTGAGCTTGGACCATTCCTCCGACACTAAACAAAATGCAACCTGGAGAGAATGAATCTGCCTAAGGAATGACTGTCCGAACCATTTCCAAAGGAAATGATTGTCCTGCACCAACCTCCAAAACGGACCATTCTTCAAAACCTCTCACAACTATGAGCTTCAAAAGAATGACTGTCCGGCGAGGTGGGCCAATCTTCTTGAGTAACCCTCAAGAAGAGAGACTGCCCTAGACCATTCCCCATGTTAACCACAATGGGAAATCGCTGTCTATGGTACATCAACAATCCATCGAACCATTTTCATCATGAAAATGACCGTTCGATCTGGACCATTTTCCGAACTGGAAAAGTGTCTGTCCGTCAGAAATCTCAAATCACTTTCCAAACTGGAAAGGAACTACCCAAGCTGGACCATTTTTCAAAACTTGAAAATGACTGTCCTCAATTCAATGATATGTCAATGCTCCCTCCCAACCCGGAGAGTCATTTCTTCCCTTTCAACTAAGGGAGTTATTTCCACGATCCCCAGTTTGGCTCGCAATTATGCAAACTTTAATTTGGACAGAGGCTTTGTCAGGATATCTGCTGTCTGCTCATCTGTGGGGATATACTGGAGCTTTACTTCTCCTTCCTAGACTTTATCTCGAATAAAGTAATATTTGATCTCAATATGTTTCGACCGTTCATGAAACACTAGGTGTTCTGATAGCCTCATACAACTCTGATTGTCACAGTGTATTATGGTCGAATCTAGAAGCTGATCAAATAAATTAGAGATTAGCTTTCTCAACCATATTGCTTCTGTACATGCTTCACATGCTGCGATATATTCTGCTTCTGTTGTGCTGAGTGCGATAGACTTCTGTTTCCTGCTGCCCCACTATATCATAGAGGAGCCCAAGCTGAAACACATCCCTGAAGTACTCTTTCTGTCTTCTGCGCTTCCTGCCCAATCTGAATCTGTGAATCCATGAAGCTGTATATCACTGGATGTGGTATATCTTAAACCATAGTTTATTGTCTCACGAATATATCTTAGAACATGCTTTGCAGCTATTCAATGCTCATGTCTAGGTTCCACCTGGAATTGGCTTAGTGTGTTCATGACAAAGCAAATGTCTGGTCGAGTATTTACCAAATACATCAATGACCCGATCAATTGTCGATATAGTGATGGATCTACTGGATCAAAATCTGAATCTCTTACTTTTCTTATATCTGTAGTCATAGGAGTGTCCATAGATTTGCAATCCATCATTCCAAACTTCTGAAGAATCTTTATTGCATACTTTCCTTGTCCAAGGAATACTTCACCATGCTTCTGCCATACTTTTAGTCCCAAGTAATAATGCATGAAACCAAGATCTTTCATATCAAACTCAGAAGCTAGTTCCTTTTTGCACTGGATGATGAGAGACTCTAAACCTGTTAGGAATAGATCGTCAACATATAGTAGTAGAATCACAGGTGCATTGTTCACAACTTTGTAGTAAAGGTTTGGATCTGCATGACTTTTGGAGAAACCAAGTCTCATTAGGTAGCTATCTATTCTGGCATACCAAGCTCTTGGAGCTTGCTTGAGTCCATATAAGACTTTCTTTAGTCTGCAAATATGAGTGTCTTTGGAATGTACTTCAAACCCTTGAGGTTGTTCAATATATACTTCTTCTTCGATTGCTCCATTGAGGAAAGCTGAGTTTACATCCATCTGATGTAAACTCCATCCCATTGAAGCGACAAGAGATATGATAGCTATAATGGAAGTGTTGACCGCCTCTCCAACACAGGTGGTCAACTCCATGTGCCATGAAGAGATGCATCATCAGATGCAAATTTGTCAAAGATTTTGGTTCTACAGGGCATGTTTGGCCCCGACACTTCTTTTTGTAATTGGAATTTCCGCACCCCTGTGTGGTTAATAATGTAATAGGTTTGCATGAGTCATGTCTAGGTCAGTTACCTTGGGATCAGTTCACTGGGAGAGTTCCTTTCACCGAAGGTTTTTTATCCTTAGGTTATCAATTGGGCTTTTCAGCCTTATTGATTTCCCTTGAGTTTTTCCCTCACACTTGCAATAATTCCTCCAAAGTGGTGAATGACGTTCCAGTGGGTATATCTTTTGGTAACTATTATAGGGAATCATTGTAAATGACCATGCAAAACATTTTAGAAAGTTTCACGGAATTCCGTCAAGTCTAGTATAGTTTTTTTTAATTAATTAATTTTTAATTAAATTTCCCTAAGTTTGGAGGTTTAATTATTTAATTAATTAATTATTTTTGAGCAATAATTGTAAAAACTAGGTCCTTGGACTTTTGATAGGGGTATTTGTGCTCAAAAGAAATGGAATAGCACCCCCCACATCCATAGACCAAGTTTTAGCTCCGTCGGACAACTTTAGCCATGGGTTTGTCCACTTGGAGTGTCAGTCAGTCTAAAACAACAATTTTGATTGTTAAAGTCCAAACATGGCAAAAATGTAAAAATTGTAATAATGAGTTAGAGGATGTAAAATGATGGAATAAAGGTTAGAGGGAGACCCCCTAAGCATAACATAGCCCTCTCAACCTTTTCCAACCTATTCTAACCCTTTACACCTTCTCTTTACCCAAAAGTTACGCCCCCCTAGGGGGATTGACGTTTTTCCTTGGTGGAGGACATTGTGACTTAGATGGGCCACCCTCTCTTGTGCTTTTCCTCCCTTTAGCTTCCAAATCACCTCTTAAGGTGATCCCACTCCCCTTTTCTGATTAATTCATCCCCTTTCTTTGCCTTTCCCCCATGTGGTGCGCCCTCCAAGAGGAGTTACGCCCCCCTCCATTTAGAAACTCCACAAATAATTTTTTAAAAAATTATTTGAGACCTCTCACCTTCCTTGGCATCAATCCGAAGGCCTCCCACACCTCTTTGCTTGATCCCAACACCTCCTACATTTTTCTACACCCTAGATCTAGTTTTCAAACCCTAGATGGTGAGCCCTAGCCTTGAGATCTACTCATTTGCTTGGTGGTGGACACTTGGCATAGATCCAAGAGAGGTAGGTTTACCTCTCCAAGTATAAATAGATCTTCTTCCTTACTCCCAACTGACCATATCTTGAGCTATTGTTATGCTACTTGATTTTCCACTCTCTCTCTCTCTCTCTCTCTATTCCATCCATTTTCATTGTTCTTCTCTTAGGGTTTTGGAGCAAGTATTTCTCCAAGATCCCATTTCTTGATGCAATAATAAAAGAAGCTTTGGAGGATTTTGGGAAGATCTACAAGTATTTGTGTTCTTACAAACATATGAGGTAAAATCGTTTTAATTTTATATAATGGTTGCATGAATGGATCTTAGGTAAAGTATTTTATTTGAGTAGATCTTGCAAAGAGTAGTCTTGTAGATCTATATATGTGGTTAGCTAAATATGGTGCAAGTATTTCATTTTATTAGATTAACCCTCCATATTATCCATTGTATGCATGCTATTGTGTGAGTTTTTGCAGGTTGGACTTCAAGGGTTTCATTAGGGTGCCTCTTGGAAGAGTCTCCCTTTGAGATTTTCATATACTCCAAGCAATCTTCTTCTATTGCTCTTCTTCTCATTATTTCTTTGCGATCCATATTTCAGCTAGCATAATAGAGTTCTTTGGTCATCATAATTTAAAATTTTCACTAAAATTTTTCAAGAAAAATTTTGCCCTAAAAAAGCAAGATTTTTCTTCACTTGTATAGTTGTGAGTGTTATTTCTAGCAAGCATAGCTTGTTGGTTTTTGCAGGTTTAGATCTTGTTGAGAGGGGTTTTGGCTATCCAAAGGCATCCACACAACACTCAAAGACCCCCCAAGGGATTGGTAGCTATTTCTCAACCTTGCTCCTTCATTTTCTTAGCTTTTTCCTTCATTTTTCTCCTTTTTTGGGTTGCTTGTAGTGGCCCACATTTGTGGGAGAAAAAGGGTACGGCCTCCTCCCACGTGTGAGCCTTGGGTAATTAGGGTTTGATCTAGATCTTGCTTTTCTTGCCCTTTTCTTGCTAGGACGTGAGGGTTTGTGAGATAAATGGTATCTCCCAAACCCTAAGACGTGGGGTAGGGTTTGTTTGCTTGCTTCTTGGTTTGCTTGTTTGTCTTTTTCCTTTTGCTTGCTTCTTGCTTGTTTCTTGGTTTGCTTTTCTCTTTCTTGCTTCCTCTTCCTTGCTTGCTTGTTTCTTTCCTTTTTCAATAATCTCAATTTGTTAAAGTTTCCGCTATTATTAGGTTACTTTCAGTTTACTAGATAACAATAGCATAGACAGGATCACTGAGAGAAACACAATCACAAGAGTACACAAGCATTTATCCTAGGAAACCCTCAAGGGGAAGAAAACCCAGCAAAACTTATTTAATATAGATAGCCAATACAATGCCAAGATAATGAACCAGACAACAGAGAATATCCAACACTGAGCAACACGCCTCTCTCTCTTCCCTTTTCCGGCAATCGACAACTGCAGCTTCCTTCAAAACTTGCGCACTAGATGAGTGAGCTGAGTGTGTGTCTAAATGAGGTGCTGGCCTCTCTTATTTATACAATTCTGGCACGTGTGGAAGTGTCTCTTCACTGGCAAGGCCGATTTCTTCTTCTGGGTGGTTATAACCACCTTTAATATATTTTGGGGCCTCTTTAATATACTTTGGGGCCGACTTCTTATTTAGCCTATTACAATTAGGGTTTGACCAATCCGCAAAAGGGGATTTGGTCAATTACAATGCCTGACATGATCAATTCACAAAAGGGGATTGATCTAATCAATAATAAATATATTTTATCTTTATCCACAAAAGGGGATAAGAATATCATTTGCAGTTACACAATATTTTAACACTCCCTCTTAACAAGAAGGATATTCTTTATCTTTTGACAGGTCACTAGATGTTGACATCAACTAGGTAGCAACATCCACTGGATAACATCATCAACTGGGCAACATCATCAATTGGATAACTAGAGGCATCCACTTGGTCATCTGGCATCATGATCACTGACTGGCATATCTATAAATCATCGGAAGTTTTGTTCTCTTTATCTTCGCGCAGAAGATACTCTTTCTTTCTTTTGTCTTCACGTAGAAGTTACTTCTTTCTTATCTTCACACAGAAGATATCTTATCTTTACACAAAAGATGTCTTATCTTCACATAGAAGATTTTCTATGAGTTTTGCCATTCCTTTTATGTTCTCCCTTCTCTTGTAGTCATCTATCTCACCCATCCACTGGGGAGGACTACTACCATAGCTTCACTCCTAGTCATCCCACATGAACTAGAGAAGCTAAGATGCTAGCCTGGGCAAGACTAGACTCCCTTTCCATGATTCACGTAGGATCACGACACAAACCTCAAGAGCCAACTAACCATTCCACATGGTCAAGGTTTGTGTTCTAGGCTACTCAATCCTTGGCCAGAGGAGAGCATCTGCCCGCTGCCCCTTGGAGAAACATCCACATTTCTCTCTATGAGGGTGGTCATACCCCTCTCTACGAGGGTATTCTAGCATGTCCCTAGAGTATCCAAAACTCAACACTTGGACAGAGGCCAACCTTGGCAAATTTCTCATTCCCCTTCTCTACGAATGTCTCTTCCTTCTCTATGAAGGTCTCTTCTCTTTTCCTTCTCTATGAAGGTCTACCTGTGGGATTACTCTTTCCTTCTCTACGAAGGTCTACCTATGGGATTGCTCCCTCTGCATCTATAAGAACGATACTGGAGAAACCTATAGTTACCTGCATCTCATCCACTATATTTGAGTATCCATCTTTTTCTTCATCTTGAATATTTCTGCTCTGCATCTTTAGGAGCCTCCTGCTCCTATATAAATACTGGATATTGTCTGGTTTTTACTGAATGTCATCATATCATACGTCCTTCTCGTGCTGTCTAACTTCTGCAACCACACTATTGAAAATCTACCCAAACAAACTAGTTTGCTTGGGAAATCTACTCTATATCTCAAAGAAGCTTCAACAAAATACAATATCACCTCAATATTCACTAGTGCACCAAGACTAATCTTTGACACACCATAGGTCCTTCAAAGCTCTTTCTATTAGCAAGTAGGAAGTTGCAGCGACTAGTTGCTACAAGTTCCTCTCCAAAGTGAGAGCAAGAATGATGAGAGCAAGATGGGAGAGATGAGTAGAGTGAGGAGAAAAATGGGTAGCATAACAATAACATAAGAATTGATGAAGAAATGAGGGTGAGAGGGCCATCATTTATACTTGGAGAGGCAAAGTGACCCCTCTTGGATGAAATCCAAGTGTCAAACACCAAGCAAAGGAGACGATCCCAAGGAGGGGGGCGCACCACTTAGGGTTTTGGCATGGATTGGTGAGGTGGATTGAGTGGGAGGGTGTGGGACATAGCTAAATGGTGATGTAGAAGGCTAGGAAGGGCGCACCCATGGAGAGAGGGCCCCACATATCAAATTATTGCACTTTCTATGGTTTTCTCATGAGGGGGGGCGCAAATCCCCTAGGGGGGCGAATGGGTTTAAGTGAGTAATGAGTGTAGGGGGTGTGCAAAGGTTAGAAGGGGGTTTGGGTAGGTTGGGAATGGGTTTTATCATCATCTCTCACCTTTACTTTACTCATTTAGCTCATAATTACAAAAAATGACATTTTTACTATGTCATGACTAGCAATTAAAATTGTTGTTTTGACTGACTTGGACTCCCTGTGGACAAACACCTAGCAAAATTTGTCCAACTGAGCTGAAACTTGGTCCAAGGGTGTAGGGGGTCTCATTCTATTTCTTTTGAGCACAAATATCCCTAGCAAAAGCCCAAGGACCTAGTTTTTACATTTTTTTATCAAAAATAATTAAAATTACCCAACCTTAGACAATTTTAATAAATTAAAAAAAAACCTATCTAGACTCGATGGAATTCCGCAAAACTTTGAGAGATGTCTTACATGGTCATTTACAACATTCCTAAACACTAGCTACCAGAGGACGAAACCATTACAACGCCTTTCACCACTTTGGAGGAATTATTTGTGGGAGTGAAAAACTCAAGGGAAATTAATAAGGTTGGTTAGGCCAAATTAATAACCTGAGGAAAGAAAACACTCAGTGAAAGGAACTCTCCTAATGATGAAGTCCTAAGGTAACTGACCTAACTATGATCCATGCAGACCCATTACATTATTATCCCACGCAGGGGAGAGGAAATTCCAATTACAAAAAAAACGTGTTGAAGGCCAAACATGCCTCGTAGAACCAGGAAGTCTCTGACTGGGTAGCATCTGATGATGCATATCTTCATGGTACATGGAGTTGACCCCCTAGTTGAATAGGTGGTCAACACATACCAAGCAAGATATATGCTATGCAGTGATTGCAATGAGTCAGTTCATGGCTAAACCGAGATAGAGACACTGGGTGGCAGCAAAGCACATCCTGAGATATCTCAGAGGGACCATTACCTATGGTTTGAGATATACATCCAATGGTGGTTTGTTTCTACATGGGTATGCAGACGCTAACTAGGAAGGAAGGCCAGTGGACCAGAAGAGTACTTCCGGATACTGCTTCAGTTTAGGATCCGGTATGATCTCATGGTCAAGCAAAAAATAGGGATCCATTGCCCAGAGTACAATAGAGGCTGAGTAAATTGCAGCAAGTGATGCTAACAAGGAAGCAATATGGCTTAGAAAATTGGTTTTTGGGTTGTTTGATGACAAGCTAGAGGCTACGGTGGTTCACTGTGATAATCAAAGTTGCATAAAATTGATAGAGAACCTGGTATTTCACGACAGGTCAAAGCATATTGACATGAAATACCTTTTCATCAGAGACATGGCTTAGAGAAAAATTGTAAAGCTACAGTGTATAGCCACGAGCGAGCAGATAGCTGATATCCTGACCAAGCCATTGCCATTGAGACAGTTTGTGCAGCTGTGAGGCAAGCTTGGTGTGGTTAAGAATAACTCCCTCGTTGAGAGGGAGTGTTAAATTTGGCAACATTGGCAGTCATTCTCCAATGAGAGGCCATGTCGGCCACCTTGAGGCTAGCCAGGGAGATTTGGAGAATCAACCAGTCTTGTGAGGTATTGACAAAAGCCAGGGGGAACGTACAACCTCTGTGAGTCAAACCAAAAGTCAGGACGAATGAGATGCTA
>WSFP011423696.1:0-22593 GCA_009831015.1 Picea engelmannii | reverse complement strand
GACACTAGCGGGAACCTAGACCAAGTGCATGAGAGACATAGTGACCCCAGAAAATTTCATCCAAAGCAGTAAAAATGCTCACAATTTGTCTATCTAAATCACATTTCTTTGCTCAAACTTGCTAGCCAATACCCATGATGCAAAGGTTTTTCCCAATAATTATTTTGTGGTTTCCTTGATGCTTTTATTTTGTTCCCTTTTATATAAGCACCATTCTTTTTGTCTTGTTTTAGGTCCCAAATATTTCTCTCAAATGCATTTGAACTCTGTCATATTTGTATTTAAATATATCTTATCTTCTTATAATCCATTGGATTACTTGGATAAATTATCTCATCCAACTCTCTCCAATTTATAGGCTTCCTCTTGTAGGAATATTCTCTCGATTGGTTTTATTTCTATCTATTGTTACATCAGTTGGCTTGGATATAGGGTTTCTTAGCTTCATCCTCATTGTTTCCTTTGGTACTCTTCAACCACACCTCAGGGGAGGTTACCAACACACCAAATACAAGGAGAGAAACTCACATATGAATTAACACTTTATCTTCCATACTTGGTAATGGTATTTTGTTGATCAAGTATTGTAGAAAATTGCTTAATTTTGGGACATAGTCCTAAGTTGTTTTGCAAGAAGATGTACCACTCTAGAGTGGCCAGAGTATCAACTCTTATTAATGTTTCAAATAAGTTATTTGGATCTTCCTAGCCCAAGTATCATCCTCCCTCTTTCCCCATTTTCTTTCGTTTGGTTTCCTTTTCATTCTAGTAGTTAAAATGCATAAATAACTAAGAGGTAAACTAGATTTAGTTTCTAGTCCTATATTGTCTTTTCTAGTTGTTGAAAACCTTGGAAACCTAATTGAAGCACCTTTAAATATAAAACACATCCCTAAGTCAACATTAAGTTCATGTTTAATATAATTAATGTAGTGAATTATTTTCCCTCTTTTTTATTCTTCCCTTTGGGTTCTATGTTACCCTTAACAACCGAGTGGTGACTCCACTCCCTTAGTCTCTTCTTTCGGTGGTGGTTGTTGATCCAGATTATTTTAGGCACGAAATGAGATCGGAGATATAATAAGGAAATGCACAGAGATATCATAGATATTCAATAATATAACATAAATGTATCAGAGATGCAACCATAAACACAGATATACAGTAATACACAATTTCTATTAATGAAAGAAATGTACAGAGACTGTAAAAATACAGAGTGAAAGACTCGCTAAAATGGTGGTAGCTTATCTCTGAGAATAGATGTGAAGGCTACTCGCCTTCGCAAGAAGATGGTTACAATGAGGCTCTGAAGGCCTTTTTACAATAAAAAAGAATGAAAAAAACCCTAGACATCCGAAAACCTAACCCTAGGAGATGAAGCGCCAAAATTCATGGGCCCCATTTGGGTAAGTGAGTACATCAACTTCCCGGGGTCGTAACTTTTGCATATGATCTCTGTTTTAGGAATGTGATAGCTTGTTGGAAAGGTATTGTTGAGGAGATTCATTTTGGGGACTCAATCATGCCTTCGGCTATCATTTCAAACCTATATCTCAAAATACCTTCATTTGGGCCCTCAAAATGGCCCCGAAAGTTAAAAACGACTAAAAATAGTAAATTTCCAAAATTGCGAGAAAATTGTTTTGAGCCAGTCAGAAAAGGTGGATGGCCACCGATATCCACCTAGATCAGTTGTGCCATTACTGCAGTAGTGTGGTGCCTTTCTCAAAATATAGTTCTACACACTTAGGCTAGGTATGTCTTTTATATGCAAGGATGTGTGGGTTAGGTGTGTCACTTATGTACATGGTTTAGGTTCATGGGTTAAGTGCATTTCTTAGCTACATCTACAAGATCATCTGCATTTGCTAAGATAAATATACCCTAGTTGTAGAGGGAATTCTGTAAGGGTTTTGAAAGTTTGAAGTTTCTTGAGCAACCCATCCAAGGATCCTCCCCTATTCTTACTTTATTTCCTCTACCTAACTTCCAAACTAGCCACTTCCCTATCAATGGAAATGCTTTTACTAAAGCATTCTAGATAGTTGATCCCCCTCCAAAGGCCTCCTCTTATTTTATAATATATTTCTCTATTGATCTCCTTATATATCTTTCCTTCCCTAATTGTTCCTATCCCAAATAAAATTACATCATAAGTGTGACAAGGAGAGGGAATTCCCCATTTTGATGCCTTTGGTAGAACCTTGTTTTTAGGTAGATGTTATTATCCTGCTTAAACCTTCAACAATCATAAGAAATAAAAATGGACATTAAGCAAACCTTGCCTAAGACCCCCAGTAGCATAGAAGAACTTGGAAGTTAAACCATTTATAATATTGCAAAAGAATTTGAGGCTAGGGATCCCATATCCAATTTACAATTTGGATTCTCATCCCTATTTAAATCAATATCAATATGAGATATAACCAATTGACCTTGTCACAAATCTTAGTGAAATCTAATTTGATCACCATTACTAGAAGTTTCCTCACCTTAATTGTGTGTAAACCTTGTTTGTTGTTCCTATTGCATCATGTATTTACTAATTGTGTTAAAAACAAAACCATTCTTTTGATATAAAATCAAAGGAAATTCCTTTAACTTCGTTTTCCAATATCCTTTTACTAATTTATACATTGAGTTAAACAATGAGATCAATATATTATCATAAAAAAAAATTGGGTCATTTTTATTTGGAATCAGAGCTATAAATGTTTCAATGAAAGCAACTAAGAATTTCCATGAGGCTCTTTTTTATTGCTCAAACTCTCTCCAATGGAAATTCTTTCCCTGTGAGGGAGAGCTTGGGACATGTTTGAAACTCTACACTTTTACACAGTGAACAAACCCTTAAACAATGATCCAATAGAGGCCATTTGTTTTATGTCTACTGAGGTTGTCTTGTATGGATTGTTGGCATGAAAAAAATTATAAACATTGGAAAAGTTCAAGTTGATGAAAAAAATTACAAGCACAATGCATTAGCAAAGGTGGGCTTGAAATATTGGATTTTGGAAATGGATTGCAACTATTGATATACATCCAATGGTGGAGATGTAAAGTGAAAAACCCTTGTATCTCAACACTTTCCTTGATTCATAATTCCATGGCTTGGTTTACCATTATTCTATGCAACTAATAATAGGTTGATTCAACACATTTTTATCTTGTAATGTCCATCCCTTCCTTGCATGCAATAGTTCCCTATTTTATCAATCCAAGTATAGGAAAAGTGTAGTGGGAATAAATGAAATATTCAAGTCATATGTTCAAGATTGGATTTCTAGTTTTCAAAGTTGAGATAGAGACAAGTTTTAACATCTTATTTGATATTACATTCACTATGGTGGATTCCTAACAAAATATGATTTATTGAAAGCTATTTGTGATTTTAAAAGGCAAATTGTAGAAAAAGAAGGTTTTCATGGATAGATATTAGTCATCAAATATGAAGAAAAATGAGAACAAGGTAACCCTCAACCCATTAGCACAATATTAAATCTACCTTCATTCATGTTTGTGTTACTTAAGTGGTAGTGGTTTTGTCTTTTCATGAGAAACATGCAAACCCTGTTAATCCTTTCATTGATTTGACCCAATGCATATTGTCACTTACATATAACTCTACTTTTACTCCTTTCTCAACCTATTTTCTATGTGATTTGGTTGGCCACAATTAGGTTTGGAAAATATCATGTCTCGAACCATGATTTCATTTGTACTCATTGCATTAAACTCAAACTCTACACTTTTACACGTTGAACAGACCCTTAAAAAGTGACCAAATAGAGGCCAACATTTTGGTGTCTACTTAGGTTGTCTTGTATGGATTGATTGATTCGGATTATTTTCGGCACAAAATGAGATCTAAGATATAATAAAGAAATGCATAGAGATATCACAGATATTCAATAATATAATAGAAATATATCATAGATGCAACCATAAACACAAATATACAGTAATACACGATTTCTATCAATGAAATAAATGTACAGAGACTATAAAATACAGAGTGAAAGACTCGATAGAATGGTGGCAGCGTATCTCTGAGAAGAGATGTGATGGTTGCTCGCATTCGCAAGAAGATGCTTACAATGAGGCTCTGAAGGAATTTTTACAATAAATAGGAATGCCAAAAATCCTATATATCCAAAAACCTAACCCTGGGAGATGAAGCACCAAAAGTCATGTGGGCCCCGTTTGGGTAAGTTAGTACATCAACTTCCCGGGGTCATAACTTTTGCATACGATCTTCGTTTTAGGCGTATGATAGCTCATTGGAAAGGTATCATCAAGGAGATTCATTTTGGGGGATCAATTATGCCTTCAATTTTCATTAAGAACCTATATCTCGAAAAACCTTCATTTGGGCCCTCAAAATGGCCCCGGAAGTTAAAAACTGCTAAAAATAGTAAATTGCCAAATTTGCCAGAAAACTGTTTTGAGCCAGTCAAAAAAGGTGGGTGGCCACTGATATCCACCTGGATCATTGATGGCATGAGGTTGTATTGTATGAATTCTCTATGGGCATTCTATGAATATGTTTATTTCAACTAGAAACCCCTAGGGCATCTTTTTCATATTAGAACACATGACATCCTCATTCTTCTTCTTTTTTCTGTCATCTCAAACAAATAGAGAAAACATATATCTTTGTTCCAATATATTCATGTGTAGTTGGAGGATGTAACAATTGTGGTTCATAATATGATTAATAAGTTCCATGGGAAGTAGCTATCCATATATTGATATTAGTGCTATAAACATTCCCTTAAATTATGTGACATGGATAACAAGTAAATGACTATACCAACAATGATAATGCCTGGTCAAACTTAAATCATAGACAAAGATAGTAGAAATTTTAATACAAATTATGTATCGCTTGGATTCTCTTGATCTTACAATTATATGCCACTGTTAAATACATAATCACTTCTACAAATATTCTTGTGGAATTTAAAACATGATTGCCAATTCCAATATCAATAAGAAAGATCAATCACACACAACACATATGTTTTACCGAGAAAGCATAAAGCTAAAAACCCCACTATCATATATTATGTATATATCATGGATCATGAAACAATCTCATACAAAACTCTAATCCAAGAGCTCTCGATACAATATACAATCGTCTCACACTGTCATGCAAAAAATGACAAATTCATGTGCCAATTTACCGCTTTCAGACAACCTGGCTCCTCTGCGCAATCCCTGCTAATGGAAATCCCTACAATGAATGAATTCCTCTTGCCTAGGCTGCGCACATCCACTGTGTGTGTGGTTTCATGAGTGCACTCACTAATGTCACTATTGATAGTCAAACTGTCCCTTTCACCTGTTATCTCAACTGGGTCTCCCTTGGATCTGACATGCATGTAGTTAACAATGGTAAATCTTCAGTTGCATGTGAGATCGTTGATTGTGAATTAATTAATAATTAATTCATTGATCTCTCTCTAGTGTAAGTTCAATTACAACTAGTACAATTGAGATTAACTCACTTAACTGAGTTAAACTACTTCACAACTCACATAACTACACATCCAACTTTGTTACAACTTCGAATCACGCAGTTACAACTAATTCGACTTGCATGTCCCACCAGTCAACCTTTGAACTCGAATTTCCTATAGCTAACTGATTTTCCACTTCAGTTAACTATTTCCAAGTTTTCATTGAGAATACATTAATATTTATTGTCCAACTATTATTAAGGGATAATAATAGTCGACATACATCTATAAATAGAATTCGCTCACCATCTATAAATAGACATCATCTATAAATTGAATTTTCTCATCATCTAAAAATAGACTTCCACCTAAAAATAGCCTGAGGCTCCATCCTAGTGTAGGTGCATAATTTTCACTAGGATATTCTTTTTGAATCTCAACACTCCCTCGCAACAAGAAAGGGATTATCCTTCACCCCGATCTTATCTCTATGGTATTCAAATTTTCTCTTGGTAAGCGCCTTCGTCAGAATGTCCACATCCTTATCTTTCGTAGGAATGTACTAAAGCAACATGATCTTTCACTGCACACAATCTCTAATATGATGATACCAGATATATGTATGCTTAGATCTATCATGAAACACAGGATTAATTGAGAGTTTAATGCAACTCTGATTATCACAATGAATCATTGTTGGATATAGATGAGAACCCAACAAACCAACCAAAATCTTTCTCATCCAGATAGCCTCACATGTATCTTGACTCGCTGCCATGTATTCCTCTTCCACTGAACTAAGTGCCACAGATCTTTGTTTCCTATTGTACCAAGAAACAACTGTAGATCCAATACTAAAGATCCCCCCTGATGTGCTCTTTCTGTCTGTTGGGTTGCCCACCCAATCTGCATTTGTGAAGCCATGCAACTTCACCTCATCCATCTGTCTATACCATAATCCATACTCAAATGTTCCCCTCAGGTATCTCAATACATGCTTACCCGCCTTCCAAAATAGCTTGGTAGGCTTAACCATCGCTTGACTTAGCTGGTTAACCACATAGAAAATGTCTAGTCTTGTTTTCACTAGATACATTAGCTAACCCACTAACTGTCGATAGACAGTAGCATCCACTACCTCTCCAGAAGTAGCATCCTCGTTATTCCAATTTCCTGGAAGAGGAGTATCCATGGGTTTGCAACCCTCCATGTGAAACTTACCCATTATCTCCCTTGCATACTTGCCTTGAGACACAAAAAGTTCACCATATCACTGTCATATTTCCAATCCAAGTAAATAATGAAGGAGGCCCATATCCTTCATCTTGAACTCCTTTGAAAGGTCCTCCTTGCATGAGTGTATCATTTTTTCATCACCAGTCAGTACTAAATCATCAACATAAATAAAAATGATTAAAATCTTACCCTCCACCACAATTTGGTATAGGTTTGCATCCGCTTCACTTTTGGTGAAGCTCAGTCCAGTGAAATAGCTATCTATTTGAGTGTACCAAGCACGGGGTGCTTGCTTCAACCCATACAATTCTCTTTTGAGTTGTCACACATGTGAATCATTGTTGAAGATCTCAAATCCTTCAGGCTGCTCTATGTACACTTCTTCCCCAATGATCCCATTGAGAAACATAGTTTTTACATCCATCTGATGAATGCGCCAACCCATCTGCGCTAAGAGTGCAAAGATGGATCTTATGGAAGAGTACCTTGCGACAGGTGCAAAGGTCTCATCATAATCTATCCCCTCGATCTGTGAGAAGCCCCGGGATAAAAATATGGCCTTGTATTTCTCCACACTCCCATCAACAACTTTCTTTACCTTGTAGATCCATCTCGAGCCTACCACTGATTTGTCGACCTATCTTGGGACAATTTCCCATGCATTGTTTTTGACAATGGAGTCATACTCCTCCACCATTGCATCAATCCAAGTGGGATACTGCACTACTTCCTGAAAGGAAGATGGTTTAGTCACAATACATTTGCTTATGAGAGCCATGTATCCATTAAATCGATTAGGAGACTGTCTCTGTCTGCGCCATGAAGTAGGAGCTCCTACATTCTGTGCAACATCTAGCCTCAATCTATCAGCTTCCATGGTGCACTTTCTACCATTTCTAATGGATGGCTCTGCATGAGTGGCTTCCTCCACTCCATGAACCTCCTCATGTGGCTGATCCACATCTTGAGACTCATCTTTGGGAACCAACAGTTCCTCCTCTACATGCAAGTCTAGCTCCCTCTCAAGCAACAACCACATGGCTTTCCCCTCATCGAATTTTATATCCCGTTGCATAACAATCATCTTACTATTAGGAAAATACACACAATAATTATGGGGTGTTTATGTGTACCCAAAAAATATCCCAACTTTAGCAGTCGGCTCCAGCTTCTGCCTGGTGTTCTTGGTCACATGCACATAAACAAATGAGCCAAAAATCTTAAAATGAGAAACATCAGGTTTCTTACTAGTGAAAGCTTCTTCAGGTGTACTCATGCCAAGTACTCTATGAGGACAATGGTTTTTCACATAAACTGCAATGTTGCATGCTTCCACCCACAAATTCATTGGTAGGCCCTAATCATGTAACATTGTTGGTGTTGCACCCACAATCATTTTGTTCTTCCTCTCTGCGACCCCATTTTGATGTGGGTTATGAGGCACTATGAGTTCTATTCGAATTCCTTCTTTGCTGTAGAATTCTTTGAATTTGTTAGAGATGTATTATCCACCATTATCGCTCCTTAGAGCCATCACTTTCTTCCCCGAATATTTCTCCACCAATGCTTTAAACTCACAATACTTTGGGAATGTTTGATCCCTCTTCTGCATGAAGAAGATCCTACATTTACGAGAAAAATCATCAACAAAAATAACATAATAGTTATGTTTTGTTGTTGAAGCAACAGAGAATGGTCCACACACATCTGTGTGAATTCTCTCCAAGATCACTGAAGCACGATTCTCCTTTTCATGAAAGGTGTACTTTACATACTTCCCCATGGTGCAACCCTTGCACTGATCTAACTGAGCAAGTTTTCCCATTGGAAGTCCAGTAGATATTTGTTGCATGATTTTCAAGGCTCCATGATGAAGATGGACCAATCACCTGTGCCATAATTCGCCCTCATCCCGATTCACCACTTTTTCTGCCTTTCCCATTATGGCAGTGCAACCATCTACCTCTTGTTTGTAGAGATTTTTAACTTGAATCCCTATCTTCTAGACTTGACCCGTTGTTTTATGTCGCAGGAAGGATTTTCCATCACTAAAAACAACATCATAGCCTCTATCCTCCAACATTTCTATTGAGACCAAGTTTTTCTTCAGACCTGGAACATGAATAACATATGTTAGTTCTAGAAGTTGCTCCTAGATTGTTATAGGGTCAATCCTAGCACATCTTAGTTATTGCAATGGTTTTTTATGAATAAATGTATATGGTTTTTTTGAAAATGTTGGAGGTTTCAGCAGTAAATGAAGAAAGATAATACCAATTCGTGATTGTAAATAAGTTCCGATCACACTCACTTAGTCAATGGTATCCAATTTAACAAAGTAGATAAAACCATAAGAATAAAGAAGTATGCAAGTGCCCAATATGTTCACCCACACAGGAATATTCCTAATCCTAAATGTCATTCAGAAACAAAGAATAAGGTACTTAAAAACAAGTCTTGGAATGGGAAAGAAATCAGTGAAATCTTCACCACCTTATCAACATAACAAGATAATTTCTATGCATTGCAAAGATAACATGTTTTACAGGTAAGAAAGGGAAGAAAGATATTAGAGGAGAAAGTCTGCTCATCAAAAGGGTTGTAGCATTGAGTGTAAAACGAAAAAGTTCCTGCTTTACAATCATGAAAAATAGTCTCATTCCCGCATTCTAATGTATCCTGAACCCTCTCACCCCCCCATCTTTTTACAAATGATATAATATATATCCTATATATAGATAAACTATCACTAATTTCTAGGAAACAAACTTGATACTATATACTAAAAATAAAAAGCAATAAATATGCAATAGGATGCGATATATTCTCGAATGTTGGAATTGGTTATAAAGAACTACCACATTTTCATGGAATATTTAACTATTGCCTAAAAATTCTCATCAAAACCTGGAGATGATATTTGGCTTGCTGATATTTCTCATGAAAACTTGTAACTAAAAGCTACGTCGCTGCCTAAAGAAGTGGATCAGATACTCTGCCACCAAAATACTCTGCCATCTATAATTTTCTCCTTGGAAATGTTGGATATTTTGCCCTGTATTTGGAACCAATTTGATCACTGGAAGATATGATAAAATATTGAATTTATGCCATCAAATATAGACATGCTAATTGACTACCTAAAGTCCTGCATTGCCAGTTGGTTGCTTTGTATTCCCTCTAGACTTTCCATTCCTATGCAACTGGATTTTCCGGGATGCAAATCCATGCATAGTTTCGTCTAACAGAGAAAGGAGGGGGAACTCTAGTTCATCGAGTTCATCATCACTAGTGTGCCCTTTCCTTAGTACATTTGATGCACTTCTTCCAAGGTGGATATGGCTACTTACATCTCCAATCTTCTCTCTAACAGATGTTGCTAGAGGTGGAGAGTATTGAATGGAAGGAGTAGACAATAGAGAGTTGTAGGTTGAATCTTCCTCGCCCTGCAAACATTGCTCCAAGGGTATCTCAGCATTCAATGTTTCCATGACTCTTTTCTAATTGACTTGTCCATAAGCATATCCTTAGGAAGCATCAATAAATAACTGGTTGCATTGAGAAGAGGGAAGGAACTGAATGTTGTTTCCACATCCTCATTATTATCCTTCTGAGGGTCACCACCTACTCGAGGTGAATCTTCTGCATCAATACCAACCAGGTCTGTCAACCATCTAGATCGGTTTCAAATTGCCTTTTTTAACTGTGCACCAACACCAAAGCTCAGGTTTCCAACAGGTATTGGAAGAACACTTGGATCACTTATTGGATATGATATGGGATCAGTTGGCATCTATTCTTCTAATTAGCGTAGTATAGCATTGAACATAGCAACATATAATCTGGCTACACATTGTTCCATAACCTTTTTTATTCATCACAGATAGCACTAAGATATCCAACTGAAATTGCAAATGGAGGACTTGTAAGAGGCAACTTCAGAAGTAAGATTTGGATCCTCATTCTCGTTGTCATCATATAATCAATATGTCATGGATGCTTGATGGAATAAGGTTTTCATAACCCTATATTTCTCCAGGATCTGTGAAATAACATTGCAAAAAAACCAATAGGTGAAACGCATTTGAAAATATTAACCTCTGATACTTGGTTTTCATGTATTGCTTAGCGTTGAAACTTGGTCATAGGTTCAAGAGCACCAGATGCTTGGAATCTTCGAGCTTCCATCAACTCTTGTCTGAGTACTCGCTAGCACTGGGTGATGAATATTAAGATCTCAGTCATGTTATTTGGATTTGGATTTACCAATGATTCTTAACAAATACCAGAACACCTCCCTCTCTTAATCTGCAAAGTGATGCAGGAGCATCCCTCATGACAAGCAAGCCAACGTGGAAGCGGAAGACACCTATAAGACGTCCAGCGCAAGTTTTGAATTTCCCTTGAAGTTGATGCGCAAGTATAAATGAGATCATTTATTGAAGGCGCCTTGGTAAAAATGTAATCAGACCTTGAGCGCCCCGCTCTCGTCTGAGATAGACAGAGGAATTTATAGTAGTAAATGTAAGTAAGTAGAATTGAATATTAGATTAGACAGTTCTAGAAGAAAGATGGAGAACGGATATAGACACCCTCATTGTATCATTATAGTAATAGTTGATAATTCAGGAAGAGTTAGAAGAATCCAGAGCATAGGAGAGAAGCAGAGAATTGTAGAAGAACACCCATGTACAGATCTTGAATTAATAAGAGAAGTTGATTCAGATTCATGGATGTTGTGTTATTCTCTGTGTATGTGTGTTGAATGCTATGCTCATGAGTACTTACTTCCTGTTATGCAATTGCTATTATGTTGGGTGTATGATTTCATGTGTTGAGATTGAAATCTGAGAGGAAGTGGAGTGAGTTACAATTGTTTCTCTATCTGAGCAAGTATTCCTGCAAGGAGTGCAGTTGAAGCCGTCTACAAGGAGTGCGTTGATAGAAGGCTCAGATAGTTAGCTCTTGTTCTCATTCACCAGGAGTGAAATTGGGCTATACGAGTCGTGCAAGGAGCACGTAGACTAAAGAGAGTCTCAGTCGTGAAATTGAGAAAGTATTGAAGGACTGTTGCTGCAGGTGTGTACAGAGTCAAAAGAACTCAACACTTAGACATGGTTGAGAACCGCCGCAAGGAGTGCGTGCATAAACCTCTTTGAGGTTGAAAGCGTGAGAAGCTCAGGAAAGATAGGCCTTTGAGCTGCTGAAAATCAGCATAGGCAAGTGCGACTTGAAGTTCCAAGGACGTCGCAGGTTGGCGAGTGAGCGAACCAGTCTCGTAAGGAGGCATTCAGTCACCCCGTGGATTTACGAAAGGAGGAACGGACGGATGAAATCCTTCGAAGAGGTTTCAAGAAGTCCCGTGGGACGTTGGATCTCACGAAGGTGCAAGGAGGTTACGATGAGAACGTCCAAGGGGAGGGGTGGAGTCGTCGATCCCAAGTCATAGAGGTCGTCAGATCTATACGTGACATCACATATCGGGAATTTTGAAGGTAAGAAACCCTCGCAACTTGGAATCACGATTCGCGATATCCCGACAAGATCCGAACCGTCCATTGTTGAGGGACACGTGTTGAAAGATCCAAAGGAGTCGGGAATCGGAGAATCGGAGTTCTCGAGCACAGAGAAATCTTGTCACCTAGAATCGAGAACTGCGATATCCTGACAAGATCAGAACCGTTCGTTGTGGGGAACAGGTGGCACAATATCAGGAAATCCTGACAAGGAGTCAATCCATCGATGTTTGGAGTTCATCGGGATATAGTGGATTCTGGTGGCAAGTGGTTTGTGCACTTTGAAATCACAATCCGCGAAACCTCGCTCAGTGGGGGATAGCTGTCAGCATAGTGGGCTGAAGGAAGAGCCGTAGTGGGAGCCAGCTGTCAGCTTGACAGAGCATCGGTGTTCGAGAAATCGGGAAACCCACGGGTAAGTGTTTTATGACATTGGAAACCTCGTAGCCCCGACGGGAGGTAGGACTACAGTCTCAGAATTAGTGGTCACGTTGGCCAGGGCTTAGCTTGGAGGGCTAAAGCACATCGGGGATCGAAGGATCGGGAGTTCCAAGTACATGTGCATCTCGAGATCGGAAACCCCGAAACCCCGATGGGAGTTATAGTTGCGGTCTTATAGTAGCCGGTTGTGTGGACTAAAGTCTTAGTCGATTGGGGCTAAGGCAACAAGGTCGCGCATCGGAGATCGGGGATCAGTGATTCAAGTTACCAGAAAATCGCAGGTGTCAAAACCCCGATATAAGGGATCCCGATAGAAGGAAGGGATTCCCTAGAGAGTTTTCTATGGGAGGAAAATTTCCCGATAGGGAAATAGAAGAATTTCAAGTTCTTCGGGATGAGGAAGGAGAAAGATCCTGTGAGAGGATGTGCCCCTGGTTGGCGTGCCTGCATCAAGTGGTATCAGAGCTTATAAAAGCTTCTTTTCTTTCTATAGCAGAAGACAAGGAGAATTCACCATGCCACCCAAGAGAAGGGGTAGACAATCACACAATCCAGAGGAGGAAAGGGAATTGTCCCGAGAAAGAGGTAGGCAAGCGCAGAATCCAGACATGGAGAGAGGAATGTGAAATCTTCGTGCCAGAATGGAGGACATGGAGATAAGAGAAAGGCACAAAGCTGATGCAGGGGATATCAGTGAATCCAAAAATGAAGATGATGCTGGACATGAAGAAGAATAAATCCCAGCGGAAGATGCAGCGAGTGAACAATTACTTAAATATGTTGCAAGAATGAGTACAAAGGTAAAAATGGACATTCCAGTTTATGAGGGAAATCTGGATGGAGAAGAGTTGTTAGATTGGATTAGAGCTCTAGAAACTTACTTCGACTATGAAGATATCGAAGAGGATAATAAGGTCAGGCATGCCATCACAAGATTAAAAGGACATGCAGCCTTGTGGTGGGATGAACTACAAGCTAACAGGCGTTGCCAAGGAAAACAGAAGATTAAGAGCTGGGACAGGATGATTGCAAAGATGAAAGCAAAATTCATTCCTAGGGATTATCAAATTTCTCTGTTCAAGAGGATGCAGAACCTGAGACAGAAGCTGATGATAGTGAAGGAGTATACCGAGGAATTTTACAGGTTGAATATCAGGGTAGGTCATCGCGAAAGCAATGATGAAAAGGTGGCCAAGTATATGAATGGCCTGAGATATGAAATTCAGGATGAAATAAGTATGGAAACCATCCAAACGATGGAGGATGCTTACCAAATGGCTCTGAAAGCTGAGGAGAAGCTGAGACGTAAACAAAGTCAGAGGGGCCGAGGCAGGATCCAACCCAGAGGCAAAGCAGTTGCCCAAGATAAATACCAGAAGCCCAAGGAGGAATGGAAGAAACCTCAGGGAAAAGTTGAAAGAGGTGGAACCTCACAGAGAGGGCCACATGTTGAACAGCAAGGACAGAAAAATTAACAGAGAGGAGGATATGATGATAATAATAGGTTTCCTCGTACCAGAGGTAGAGGAAGAGGAAGAGGTGGAGTAATCACATGCTTCACATGTGGAAAGAATGGGCACAGGTCGTTTGAGTGTCCAAAGAAAAGGAAAGAAACCAGAGAGACTCATATCACCGAGGCACAGAGGCGAGATGCTGAGGCAGAATACGTTGAAGGCGAAAGATCGTTGGTGATGCAGAAAGTCCTTTTGACACCAGAAAAGGAGATGGAAAATACAGCGCAGAGGAACAATCTTTTTAGGACTGCTTGCAAGACCAAGGACAGGGTATGCAAGGTCATTGTGGACAGTGGAAGCACAGATAATCTCGTTTCAACCGAGATGGTAGAAAAGTTGGAATTGGAGACAACTGATCACCCGAGTCCATACAAAGTTTCATGGCTACAGAAGGGACATCAGGTAAGTGTCACCAAATAGTGCTTAGTTGACATCAAGATAGGAGGATATAATGATAAAATTTTATGTGATGTCATTCCTATGGATGTTTGTCATTTATTGTTGGGTAGACCATGGCAATATGACAGAAATGTGATTCATGATGGGAGGATGAACACATATACCCTGGAGAAGAATGGGAGAAACCACATGTTGCATCTAATGGAGTATAAAAAGGAGAAACTGGAAGTAAGCGACAAAGTACTTCTCATGAGTGGGAAGGAACTTCTTACAGAAGTTAAGAATAAGGAGGATCCACAATTCTTTGTGGTCAGAAAGCCAAGAATTGTTCTGACTAGCACAAGAGTGGACGATTTGCCAGAAGAAGTTCAGGGACTGCTGGAAGAGTTCGTTGATATTGTAGTGGACGAATTACCTCATTCATTTCCATCGATGAGGATTGTGAGTCATCATATTGATCTCATACCAGGAGCTAGTTTACCAAACAAAGTCGCGTACAGACTGACGCCGCAAGAGAATGAAGAGGTTAAAAGACAGGTCCAGGAGTTGTTGGACAAAGGTTTGGTCAGGGAAAGCCTGAGTCCATGTGTTTTTCCAACAGTACTCAGTCCGAAAAAAGATGGAGGCTGGAGGATGTGCACTGATTCAAGAGCCATCAACAAGATAACTATCAGGTATAGATTTCCATTGCCAAGAATGGATGATTTGATGGATTGCTTAAGTGGAGCAATTTTTTTTTCAAATATTGATTTGAAGAGTGGATATCATCAGATTCGTATGAGAGAAGGTGATGAATGGAAGACAACATTCAAGACAAATGAAGGTTTGTATGAATGGCTTGTCATGCCATTTGGCTTGACAAATGCACCAAGTACCTTTATGAGGTTGATGAATGAAGCCCTGAAGGAGTTCATCAGGAAATTTGTCATCATGTATCTGGATGACATATTGGTTTTCAGCAAGACGAAGGTTGAACATATGAAGCATTTAACCATTGTGATGAAGAGATTATAGCAGGAGAAGTTGTTGATAAACATAAAGAAGTCCTCGTTTATGAAGACAGAGCTCATTTACTTGGGATTTTTTATATCTGCAAATGAGTTGAGGATGGATCCAAATAAGGTGGAGGTGATTAAAAATTGGCCATCACCGAGGAACATATTTGAGGTAAGAAGTTTTCACGGTTTGGCTAGTTTCTACCGGAAATTCATCAGGAATTTCAGTGGAATTAGCGCAACAATGATGGATAAAGTGAAGAAAAGACATAAATCTTTTCATCGGACAGTAGAGGCTGAGAGGAGCTTCAATCTGTTGAAGCAGAAGATTACAGAACAACCAATTCTGGTGTTGCCATATTTTCAAAAGACATTTTAGGTAAAATGTGATGCAAGCGGGTTTGCTATAGGAGCAGTCTTGAGCCAGGAGGACAGACCGATTGCATATTTCAGCGAGAATCTAAATGAGGCAAAAGAAAAGTACTCCACGTATGATAAAGAATTCTATGCCATCATCCAGGCATTGAAGAAATGGAGACATTATTTGATTCCAAAGGAATTTGCTTTATATAGTGACAACCATGCATTACTGTTTGTGACTCAACAAGAAAAGTTGAATCAGAGGCATGTTAAGTGGGTTGAATACATGCAAAATTTCAGTTTTGTAATTAAGCATATTTCTGGTACTGCTAACAAAGTGGTTGATGCTTTTAGCAGGAAGTGTTTGTTGATGCAGGAGTTCAAAGTCCGGACGTTAGGCTTTGATGATCGCAGGGACATGTATGCATATGATCAGGATTTTAAGGAAGCGTATGAAGCAGTTGAGAACCCGGTTCTCATAGATAGAATTCAGTGGATAGAGTATGTGATCCAGGATGGATTGTTGTTCAAAGGCAATCAACTATGTATTCTGAATTTCTCCATGAGGGAGAATCTGCTAAAGGAAAAACACAGTGGAGGATTAGCAGGACATTTTGGTCATGACAAAACATTCGCGAAGTTCAGCGAGTCATACTTTTGGCCAGGGATGCGATCAGATGTCAAGAGGTTTGTTGACAGGTGTAGAATTTGCTAGCATTCGAAGGGAAGGAAGCAGAATGCGAGTTTTTATCAACCATTGCCCATACCTGAGAAGTCATGGGATGAAATTAGCATGGATTTCGTGTTGGGATTGCCGAGGACACAAAGAGGTGTTGACTCAATCTTTGTGGTAGTTGACAGGTTTTCTAAGATGGCACACTTCATTCCATGCCAAAAAACTAGCGATGCGACTCACATCGCAAATCTGTTTTTCAAGGAGGTCATTCGACTTCATGGATTTTCGAAAAGCATAGTTTCGGACAGAGACACAAAATTCATAGGGCATTTTTGGAGGACATTATGGAAGAAGTTGGGGACTAATCTGATGTTTAGTTTAGCTTATCATCCTCAGATGGATGGACAGACAGAAGTGGTGAATAGAAGTCTGGGAGACTTGTTGAGAAGCTTGGTGACAGAGCACCATAGCATTTGGGACAATATATTACCCCAGGCAAAGTTTGCATACAATGACTCAGTGAACAGGAGAACAGGAAAGAGTCCATTTCAGGTTGTCTATGGGATACAACCAAGAGGAGTTTCTGAATTGAGGGATTCAGAAAAGACTACTACTAGCAGTGCTAGTGCAGAAGAATTCGCTGAAGCGATGATGGAACTTCACAGCCAGGTGAAGGAGCGATTATTGAAGTCAAGTCAAGAATACAAGCGCAGAGCCGATCATCGTAGGAGACAACTTCAGTTTGAAGTTGGTGATCTAGTTCTGGCGCATTTAAGAAGAGAAAGGTTCCCGAGAGGAACATACAACAAGTTGAAGATGAAGAAAATCAGGCCATGCAAGGTCTTGAGGAAAATGGGAGAAAATGCTTATGAGATTGAATTACCCGATGGGATCAGAATTTCTCTGATATTCAATGTCTCAGATTTGTACTCATACAAAGCTGAGGAAACAGGAACAAGTAGTGAACAGCCAGAGGTTCAGTGGCAGAAGTAGATTCCAGTTGTAGAAAAGCCACAAATGGAACAGATACTGGATAAACGAGTGGGTAAGAGAACCAGAAGGAAAGAGTACTTTGAATATTTGGTCAAGTGGAAGGGCCATCCAGTTGAAGATGCCAGTTGGGAGAATGAAGCAGAAATACAGAAGCATGGAAAGACCGTACAGGATCTCATGGACAGGAGCCCATGCAAAGTTTCAAGCGAGGGAGTATGATGCAGGAGCATCCCTCGTGACAAGCAAGCCAACATGGAAGCGGAAGACAGCTGGAAGACGTCCAGCGTAAGTTTTGAATTTTCCTTGAAGTTGATGCGCAAGTATAAATGAGATCATTTATTGAAGGTGCCTTGGTAAAAATGTAATCAGACCTTGAGTGCCCCGCTCTCATCTAAGATAGACAGAGGCATTTATAGTAGTAAATGTAAGTAGGTAGAATTGAATATTAGATTATACATTTCTAGAAGAAAGAGGGAGAACGGATATAGACACCCTCATTGTATCATTATAGTAGTAGTTGATAATTCAGGAAGAGTTAGAAGAATCCATAGCATAGGAGAGAAGAAGAGAACTGTAGAAGAACACCCATGTATAGATCTTGAATTAATAAGAGAAGTTGATTCAGATTCATGGTTGTTGTGTTATTCTCTGTGTATGTGTGTTGAATGCTATGCTCATTAGTACTTACTTCATGTTATGCAATTGCTATTATGCTGGGTGTATGATTTCATGTGTTGAGATTGAAATCTGAGAGGAAGTGGAGTGAGTTACAATTGTTTCTCTATCTGAGCAAGGATTCCTGCAAGGAGTACAGTTGAAGTCATCCGCAAGGAGTGTGTTGACAGAAGGATCAGATAGTTAGCTCTTGTTCTCATTCACTAGGAGTGAAATTGGGCCATACGAGCCGTGCAAGGAGCGTGCAGGCTAAAGAGAGTCTCAGTCGTGAAATTGAGCAAGTATTGAGGGACTTCTGCTACAGGTGTGCGCAGAGTCAAAAGAACTCAACACTTAGACGTGGTTGAGAACCGCCGCAAGGAGTGCGTGCAGAAACCTCTTTGACGTTAAAAGCATGAGAAGCTCAGGAAGGATAGGCCTCTGAGCTGCTGAAGATCAGCATAGGCAAGTGCGACTTGAAGTTGCAAGGACGTCGCAGGTTGGCGAGTGAGCGAGCCAGTCTCGTAAGGAGGCATTCAGTCACCCCGTGGATTTACGAAAGGAGGAACGGATGGACGAAATCCTTCGAGGAGGTTTCGTGAAGTCCCGTGGGCAATTGGATCTCACGAAGGTGTAAGGAGGTTACGGCGAGAACGTCCAAGGGGTTCCAATCTCAGGAGGGGTGGAGTCGTCGATCCCAAGTCATAGGGGTCGTCAAATCTATACGTGACATCACATATCGGGAATTTCGAAGGTAAGAAACCCTCGCAACTTGGAATTGTGATTCGCGATATCCCGACAAGATCTGAACCGTCCATTGTTGAGGGACACATGTCGAAAGATACAGAGGAGTCGGGAATCGGAGAATCGGAGTTCTCGAGCACAGAGAAATATTGTCACCTGGAATCGCGAACCGCGATATCCCTACAAGATCATAACCATTCGTTGTGGGGGACAGGTGGCAAAATATCGGGAAATCTTGACAAGGATTCAATCCATCGGCGTTTGGAGTTCATCGGGATATCGTGGATTCCGGTGGCAAGTGGTTTGTGCACTTTGAAATCATGATCTGTGAAACCTTGATTAGTGGGGGACAACTGTCAGCATAGTGGGTTGAAGGAAGAGTCGTAGTGGGAGCCAGTTGTCAGCTTGACGGAGGATCGGTGTTCGAGAAATTGGGAAACCCACGGGTAAGTGTTTTATGACATTGGAAACCCCATAGCCCCAACGGGAGGTAGGACTACAGTCCCGGAATTAGTGGTCACATTGGCCAGGTCTTATCTTGGAGGGCTAAAGCACATCGGGGATCGAAGGATCGGGAGTTCCGAGTACATGTGCATCTCGACATTGGAAACCCTGAAACCCCGATGGGAGTTATAGTTGCGGTCTTATAGTATCCGGTCGTGTGGACTAAAGGCTTAGTCGATTGGGGCTAAGGAAACAAGGTCGCGCATCGGAGATTTTGGATCAGTGATTCAAGTTACCAGAACATCGCAGGTGTCAAAACCATGATAGAAGGGATCCCGATAGAAGGAAGGGATTCCCTGGAGAGTTTTCTGTGGGAGGAAAATTTCCTGATAGGGAAATAGAAGAATTTCAAGTTCTTCGGGCCGAGGAAGGAGAAAGATCATGTGAACGGATGTGGCCCTGGTTGGCGTGCCTGCGTCACAAAGTGCCCACTATCAATGAACACTGCAGTCACTCTGATTTCTTCTATGCCCACCCAATGTTTGGGAGGCTTGAAATCCCACAAATGGAGGGTTTTGATTCATCTTCTATTAATGAAATCATGAATAAGAAGTTGCAGATCGAATTGATGATTCATGGTATACATTACCTGGTAGTAATGCTCGGATCTCTGTATGTAATCAAACATCCTACACCTGGCATTGAGACTTTAAACATGCATCTTGTAGATGAAAACAATTGTAAGGCAATGGATTCCATAAACACCTACAAACTCTGCAAGAAACTAGATGATCTAAATCGACATCTGCACCTTTTCTTCCACCTGCAATCTCGGCATGATACACTTGTCCCCGTTTTATTATATTTTTAATATTTTCTCAAAAACATAATCCCAAATGCATTGGGATCTTAGAACTATTAGCCTTTATATCTATCAATGTTCTCAAAGAATTTAAATGAGGCATGTGGAGTGAGGTCTTAGCGCTTGGCTTGTTTTGATTATGTGTTAACTTGTGGCTAACCCTTGTTGTGTTTGATGGCAGTTGTTGGAGATTGGCTCCCAACCAATAATTGTTTGCTAAAATAATCATTAAGAATGTAAAATAAAACCGAGAGCATAAAACTTGACCATATAAACCAAAATTGGCGTTACAATACCATTTTATTTTTCTAGAAAATTGCCTTCTAATCCACAGGCAATGATCCTTACTTAATATCAGCTTTAAACACATTTTAAAAGACCAACTTATCTCTATGAAGTGGATAAGGAATTATACCACTGTAAAGGCGTATGCAACAAGGAATTCCACCCTTCCTATACTTACTTCCAACGAGGTAAGTTAAAATCTCAACACCATTTTTGGCATATGCAATACCGATGCTCAGGAACAACACTTCTCGGTGCTACAGGAATAACCTCATTCCCGCAACAAGGATAAAATTGAAAATTCAATATCTGGATACTAACAACATATAAAAATTGAAATGGTTTACCTGAATCCCTCTGAAAGGTAATGGTACCAATGCCAGTCGTATTGTATCATCCATCGTCGCCCATCTCTATATGCATTTTGAGATCTCTCTCCTCCAAGTCACTGAAAATATCCTTATCTCCCGTCATGTGGAAGGAAGCGCCACTATCCAAATACCACACCGATCCTAATGCACTTGATTCCATGCATGTGATCAAGGAGAAGTCAAGTTCAAATTGCGATACAAGGGCCTCACAAGATGCAACTCCAACAACCTTCTTGTTCTTCTTCTTATGCGGACAGTTAGTAGCGAGATGCCCATGTTTGTGACAGTGAAAACACTTCACTTTGGAAAAATCTAGCTTCTTGCCTTTAGACTCGGATTTTGAATGGAATTTCTTCCCCTTCCCTTTCCTTGCCTTGGTAGCCAAAGAACAATCCTCTTCATCATCATTCTTTGATGAAGAGCCATCTCTGGTGTTCCACCTGAACTCTTCCTGCACTAGATCCGACCATAGTCATTCCCAATCTGGTAATTATTCCCTTCCATTGACAGAGTCTTGAGAACTGTGCCAACCCTTGGGAATTCCTAGGAGAGCCAAGCTCACCAAATCATCATCGATGACTGTTATTCCCACACTCCCTAGCTCATCTCGACATTGGACAAACTTCGTGAGATATTTTGGAATGGAGTTGCCCTTCTCCATCTTGATCTTCCTGAGTTTATCTTTGAGCGCCAATTTCCTATGGTCGTTGTTGTTTTGGAATAGATCCGTCAAAGTCTTCCACATTGCATATGGTGTGACTTTCCCATGTAGGCTTGAGATAATGTGGTCTTGTACTTCCTCCAATAGGATCCTTCTCGCCTTTTCCACTTTATTTTTCCATGCATCAAGATTTGCAGCGTCTGCAACATCTGGCTTAGGAACATATTTGTCAATGAATTCCTTCAAGTCGTTGTCTTCGAGTACTGCCTCCATCTTGTCCTTCCAAGCAATGTAGTTTGAGTTTCCTTCAAGTGCATACTCTAACCTCAATCCATTGAAATCCATTTCAATCTTGAATCAGCTGTAGCACCAAGAAAGTATTTCTGCAAATTTGAATTCTATCCAATCACAAACTCAGCTTCTTCAATTTCCTATGCTCTGATACCATGTAGAAATTTTAATACAAATTATGTATTGCCTGGATTCTCCTGATCTAACAATTATATGCCACTGTTAAATACACAATCGCTTCTACAAATATTCTTTCAGAATTTAAAACACAATCACCAATTGCAATATCAAGAAAAATATCAATCACACATAACACAAATGTTTTACCAGGAAAGCATAAAGCTAAAAAACCCACTATCATATATTATGTATATATCATGGATCATGAAACATTCTCATACAAAAATCTAATCCAAGAGCTCTCAGTACAATATACAATCATCTCACACTGTCATACAAAAATTGACAAATTCATGTGCCAATTTACTGCTTCCAGACAGCCTGCATCCTCTACGCAATCCCTGCTAATGGAAATTCCTGCAATGAATGAATTCCTCTTGCCTAGGCTGCATAATCCTCATGGGCACATCCACTGTGTGTGTGGTTGCATGAGTGCACTCACTAATGTCACAATTGATAGTCAAACTGCCCCTTTCACCTGTTATCTCAACTGGGTCTCCACT
>ML864219.1:0-13444 GCA_009831015.1 Picea engelmannii | reverse complement strand
TTGCTTGTTTTTGGAATATCTTTTTGTTGATCATCATTTGCAAGTTATTTTAAGCCTTTTTGTGCCCTCTTGAAGCTCACGGCCTACTTCTTTTTGCAAGCAACTGTTATAGTTTTGGGTGAAATATATGTTGATGGATCTAGCTTAAGCTCACGGCCTTCCTTGAGGTTTAGGCACACACTCCCTTAGCTCACGGCCTGGTTTTATTTTCAAGCATTCACATCATAGTTTCAGTTAGGCACGTTTTGCATATATGGTATAATGCTCATGGTTTAAGATGCTCACGTCTTGTTGATGGTTAAAGCTGTTACATCCTTAGTACTCACGTCTTAGCCTATGGTTTAACACTTGCACTAATATTCTCACGTCTTGCCCCAAGGTTTGGCATACTCTTCTTTTGTGCTCACGGCTCATTCATGATTGAAACACTTACATTCTAGTCTTCATTTGCAAACACATTTGTCTTTCGCTTATGGTTAAATTTTGCACATGATCTTGCACATTTGAAGCTCACGGCCTAGCTTAAATTTTTGTGGATGCTCACGTCTTATTCCTAAATTAAGTAGCCACGTCTTGCACATGAATGATCTCACATTTTATGGTTAATGTTTCACATGTTTAACTTCTGATCACTCACGGCCTTGCTTATGGTTTAATACACACGCTTTGCATGCATATGATTTAATGTTTAAGGGATTAATGCTTATGGTTTAACACATATATGCTCACGGCCTAGTTGATGATTAAGCAATTGCACACCTTTTAGCTCACGGCCTTGTTCATTATTGAAGCATTCACATCTTAACCTTTTCCAGGCATTCTTTACATTGCATATCTCATGGTTATTGGTTAAAGTTGCACATGTTAAACCCAGTTTTTGAGCTCACGTCTTAGTTCACTTTTGGTTAAGCAGTTATTTCATCTTCTGGTTCATTTCAGGCACACGTAACATCTATTTTGCTTATGGTTCTAAATGATATATATTGAATGGATGTCTATTGATGCTCACGGCATAGTTCATGGTTTAACACTCATATCTTGTTGATGCTCACATCCTAAATTTTATGTTACATATCTTTGCTTATGGTTGTGGATGACATATATGTGATGGGTTGTCTTTGAGCTCACGGCTTCACTTTCGTTTTCAGCATTCATATTTGATTTATCTCCATTAATGGTTTAAGGCTTATACACTCATGTCATCTCTTTCAAGTATACACACGCTTCATCTTTTACTTGCAATTTCTAATGTGAATGGTTTACGGTTAATGGTTTAACATACTTCAATCTTTCATATGGAATGATGATGTGATGTTGGTATAATCTTGTGCTATCATTTCTTTACTCAATGCTATGTTAATGGTGATTTGATTACAATCAGCAAGCATTCGATTACATACATTTTGCTCACGGCCATACGCTAAAAAGATAAAATTTGAAGACCTAAAACTTGTTAAAAAGCAACCCAACACACCTAAAGACCCATCCGCGGGTCCTAATAACCTTTAGCAACATTTTAGGGGCCTCAAATATCTTCCTCCACCATCTAAAACGGGTTTGAGGGACAGTCCGGTGGTAGTGGCGGGGGACCGTCCTGTGGTTTCGTTGGGGAGATCCCGCGACATGGCTACTTCTTACTAGGTGCGGGCTGACCTTGGAAGCTAGGGTAGGGACTCGTAGCTCTACTATCTTGAGCACCGGGCAGTTATTTGGGGGAGGAGGAAGTCTGAGACACACACCTAGTTAGGGGGAAGGGTAATTAAAATCTGTAAAATCTTTAAGCAATTACAACATCTAGTTGCATAGATCACATGTGTATGTTTGGGGGGACTTAGATGTATGCATAGGCAAACATAACTTGTGGATCACTTTATTGCTTTATTTATCTGTTGCAGCTATATGTTTCTATCTCCCATGTTTACATGAGCAATTGATTTACTTACTGATTATCTTGTCTGATTGCTTATTGTGGTGTGGATCAAGAAGTTTTGAGTATCTCACTTGGGGAGGCAATTCTTCTTTGATCCTTAAGTGCTTTTGTGATTGGTTGCCAGTGAAGCTAGTCCAAATGGAGTAAGTGCCATTTGGGGCATGCTTGGCGTATGTGTGTAAATTGTTTATATCTTGTATATCTTGTTACATTGGTGTATCTTTGTATCTAATTGGTATATCTTGTATCTTGTACATTTCTGTATTTCATGTAATTGATGTAATCTGTTGTAACTTAGAATTCTTTTGTATAACTCCAGCTTGTGGTTTGGGTAGTTTAAACTTGTTTCACTTGAAAACCTTTTCAATAAACCACCCTCAAACCTTAGTCGACCCCATTGCCCAACATAGGCACTAGTCTTAGTTGACTTAGGAAAAAGGCTTGACTGTCATATAGATTAGACTTGCACTCTGCATTGCTGCTTGGTCATCTTAGGATAGTTTTCCCCCTTTGGCCTATAACGAATTAATACTAACTCCTAGAACATTAACTTAAAATCAACTTAGCAACTTAGGGACTACCCCCTTGGCTTCCCTAGGATTAAGCCTAGAAGGAAGAAGTTCCAGTCAAGGTGACAGTGTGGACTTGGAACTTAGACTTGTGTCTCCGAGGGCACACTAAGTGAGTTGGACTTAGCTCACGTCTGCAAGTGTGCATTAGGACGGCTACAGGGGGGTCCTTTCTTACTTTAGAGCCTTTTCCTATCTTAGGAAAGAGTTTAGGAAACATTTCCCCCTCCTTTTCCATGACTTTAATCACTTCTACAAAATTTGTCATTTTTACCTTAGCCAATTATTTGTTGGTTTTGAACTAAGTTGGACTCCTCATGGACAAAGACCTAGCAAAACTTGTCCAATCGAGCTGAAATTTGGTCCAAGGGTGTAGGGGGTCATAAGGCATTTGATTTGAGCACTCATACCCCTATGCAAAATCCCCAAGGACCAAATTTTTACATTTTTCATCAAAAATAATTAAAATTTCCAATTTACGGAAAATTTTAATTGTTAAAAAATCCTATCAAAACCTAACGAAATTCTGCAAGACTCTAGGAGATGTCTATCATGGTCATTTACAACACTTCTAAACCTTAGTCACCCAATGGGCTTGATCATTAGAATGCCTTTCACCACTTTGGAGGATTATTGAGTGAAAAACTCGAGGGTAATTAAAATTGCCGGTAAGCAAGATTAATTACCTGAGGAAAAAAAACACTCGATAAAAAGACTTCCCTAATGATAAAGTCCTAGGTAACTAAATAAAAATTGACCCATGCTAACATATTACAAAATTATGTAGGGGAGCGGACATTCCGTGTACATAGAAAGAAGTTTTGGGGGCATAATTGCCTTGCTGAGCCATAGGTCTTCAAACTTGTTGTACCACAAGGTACATATCTCCATGGTACATGACGTTGACACCTAGTCGAAATAGGTGGTTAACACAACTGAGA
Organism: Picea engelmannii; assembly: GCA_009831015.1. NCBI lineage: Eukaryota > Viridiplantae > Streptophyta > Pinopsida > Pinales > Pinaceae > Picea > Picea engelmannii. The sequence goes on along the minus strand of ML864219.1, from coordinate 10,004 downwards.
AACTAAGTTCTCTTTTTTCTCTTTTTTGAACTTTTGGATCCTTATAGAATGGATCAAATTAAAGGAAATTATTACAATAGACTCTCTAAAAGTCTTGGTCTTCAAGGGTTCCAACTTGGGCTAGATTTTCTTCACTTTAGCTTCGATTTCGCCAGAGCTTCCCCTTGTTTTGTGACGGACCTTCTAAAAACCAACAAAGAATAAGATTAGAAAATGATGAAAAACACTTTAAGAAACTAAAATAAAAAATGAAGAAACTTAACCAAAAATTTCTGATCTTTTTCTTATGCAATAATACAACTTTTTAGGGGTTTTTAGAAGCTTTAAATGAAACTAAACTAAGATCTCTTAGGTGTTTTGTTTGCTGTCCCAAAACAACAAGCTAAACAATCCCAATTAGCTAGATTTACAATGCAAACTAGAACAACTTTCTACCTTAAGATTTTTTGATAAAAGTTCAGAAAATTGCAAGAAAAGTACTTAGATCTATCATTTTGATTAAAGAAAGAATTAAAACTAGATCTAAGATTTTATGCATGCGATGCTAGATCTAAAATTGTTCTTTAAATTCAAATCTAGATGACATGCAAGAAAGTGGAAGAAGAAAATTTCTGATTTTTTGGAGCCTTCGCTTGAGCTTGAGAATCTTTGGGCTATGGGGTCCCTTTGGTGTGAGGAAGAGGGAGGAATGCCTTTTTTCGAACTCTTGGACAAACACTAGATGCAAGCTATCTCTCTTGCTTCTCCAAGGATGGGATCCTGCATGCTTCAAAGAAAACTTGCAAATACCTGTAAGACTTGGTGTTACCTACACAAGAAGCTTCATTCACACATTAGTTTAAACACAAACAAGATATGCAATACAAACTTCTAATATAAGTAAACAAATGGATTAATTAAGCAAGCAAGCTAAAGAATCCACTCTAATTAGATAGCAATACCCTTACCATTAGCCAAATTCCACAATAGATAAATGCAAGAACTTAAAACAACATCACTTCAATATGTATTCAACATTCATCCACACATGAGCAACATACACCAATAGCTTGACCTCCAAAGTCTCTTGTATTCAAATGCAAAAAAATAGTACAATAGCAGCAAGTCACCCAAGCTCCCTCTGACCAAAAGGAGTAGGGTCGACATTACTTTATAGCAACCTGGGTGAAAACTCCAAGGTGAGGGTGCATGGGAGGAGAGGAAGTTTGCACTAGCTAAGTAGGGATGTGCATGGGTTAAGGGAAGATTGAGTGGAGTGGAAGGTAGGTGAGGTGGAGTGAGGTGGAGTGATGTGAGGTGAAGAGGAGTGGAAGAGGAGTTGAAGTGGAGTGGTAGGTGAGGAGAGGGCGAGTCCCTCATTGGGATTAGTGCCCCTTTCATGTGAATGCGCCAACTAACCAAGAAAAGGTCAAGTAGGAGCATTGGGATCTCCTCCCATGCCAACTCACCCAACTAACTTGCCCTCACTAGGAGAATAGCTCGCCAACTTAGCCTGGGACTCAAGACATGAGGAAACATGTCCCCGACATGTTTGCTAAAATTTAACACTTTAATTATTATGTCTTTTTTACCTTTTTGAGAGCAAAAATCAATTTTGAGTGATTAAAATCACTTTTTTGCCTCAATAGAGGGGGGATAAGGGTTTAGGAGGTGCTCTGGCTTAGAAAACAAGCACAAACATGGCATTCGACAACAACTGATGCCACTTTTATGACTTTATTGACTTTTACAATTAAAATTATCCGTTTTATGGGAAATTTTTTATTGACTGAAAACTTTAAAAAATCCTAGGGGGGACTTAGCGCAATTTCCATATGACTCGATAGACATGACTTAGTATGAATTCATATACATTTAGACACTAGACATTGGTGATACCATTCCAAGGCCCAACCACCAACACATACTCTAGCTTTGGAGGTGATTTGAGTGAAAAAACTTAGAAATTATTAATCGCCTAATTTCTTAGGCAAGAAATAATTAACAAGTGAAAAAAAGCACTCTAGAGTACATAGTCGTGCTTAGGTTTTGGGTGGCCAAAGTCTTTTACAACTTTCATGCTAAAGTCATTTATTACAATGCCCCCGAAGGGATGGAAATGCAAAAAAAAGGTGGTCTCATAGACCGGCTAAATTTTTGAACACTGAACACTGAAATCTGAGCATCTGACTGCTCAGTCTTTGGCGGCTCAACTGCAAATCCATCTAGTGCAACTCGGTGGATAACAGTACCAACACCTTATCTTATACTCTCTCTTTTAGCCTTTTTTAGCTATACAATTAGCAACTAGTCTCTAGCCTTCTCTTAGATCTTTATTATCTTTTTGCTTTTAGCATTGTTGTAGGAGATGCCTTGGCACTCTCACTTTATACCGACACTGGATGTACTATTTAGTCCCTTTGATTTACTTTTGTGTCTTTTGTTTGACATCAATAAAATTATCTTATCTTATCTATTATGTTCTCTTGTTTGTGAGTGTTCGTATTGTTGGTACTGGTGACTATGCTCATGTTAGCTTCAAATGGAATTTGAAGAAGTGAATTGATCTAGAAGGATTTAGGAACACTCAAGAAAAATAATGTGTTTTACATATTGTTCATGGTAATTTAGAGTGACTTTTTTTCCATTTTATATAATGATGTTGAGGGTTGAAAATTTTAACCCCCCTCCAACAATTTTTCGTGGTTATGGATAGAAGTTTATACATTTGACTTAAATTTGAATCACCTCTCAAATAGCTTTCCTCATTTTCCTTTTTCTTCATGAACGTGAATGATGTCTTAATTGTGTCCATTGTTATTAATTAGTTTGCATCACTGAAGCACCTTGTATGACTGTTGCAGTTTTCTAGTGCAGCACATATACCAGGCTATAGAAGTTCTGTTATGTGCAGCTCTCATCAATTACACGGACTGCCTGTAACTGTTGGGCTGTTCAATCTTTGCTGCTTGAAGACTTGGCTCTTGTCAAAGTTCCAAATTTATAACTCTTCCTGGCAACCTAGACCAGCAAATAAGTTTACCAGTTTAGAAATACAATCCAAACACACTACATCGGGTTCTCCACAATCTGTATCATCACCCAATGAGAAAAAGATTGAATCAGCCTCATCATCAGCAATGGAAGGTTAGTATTGTCTGCAAATTGCTATCTTTCTGGTTTGTTGATGCAATAATATGTTCTAAAAGGATCACGACCAGAGAAAAATTAATAGATACTGAAATGCCAATTAGCCAGGATGGATTATTGGATAATAAGCATGTTTATTGAGGAAATTCTCTAATCAATCTTCGAGGAATTGGTGTTGCATCATTGGATTCTTCTAAAAATCAAAAGATAATCTTATATAAATAGGGGCTGTCTGGGAAGAGTTCTTCAATGGATCAAAGCCTAAGTTGCACGAAATGGGGGAACATCTGGAAGTTTCCGAAACAGAGACATCAGAAAACACAACCTCTCTAAAATGGGTATGTTGGGGGAAATGCAGTATATATATAGTTTTTTTTTAAATGAAACATTATCTTGCAAGAAAAAAATAATGATACACATAAATGGCATTTTAGAATGAAAACCATGTCTATATTAACTCCCATAGATGATTACATGATGCAAGCAGAAAAATCCAAAATTAGCCTTAATAGATGAGGCTATACATCCAAAATCAACCTTTATACATGAGGCTATATGTGCTGAAAATGAAATAAAACATGAGCTAAAGACAACTGCAATTACATATCCTAATACATGTCATATTGTTCCTCATCTTCATCATGAAACATATAACAAGATGCATGTGCAACAGAACTAGAGCATGGATTGGAAGAGGCAATTCCACTTCCAGTTGCATCAACACCAATATTAAGAGCAGCAAGAAAGAGTTCCAAGTTTGGGCATTCTGCATCCACATCCCAATCTTTATGAGGTTCATTTGCATATTTTTCACCCCTACGAGACACAAGGCGTAGGTTTGAATGCACATATACAAGATCTGCAACCTTCTGCGATCCCAAACTATTGTGCTTCATGGAATGAATCAAACCATACGTGCTCCAATTCCTTTCTGCTAATGAAGAGCTTGCCACTTGTGATAGAATACGAGTGGCAAGGCTTTGCAAATATACACCATTTTCCCCATGACAAGTCCACCATTTAACCGGGTTCATGTTCCTCCTTTCCTCTAAAAATGATATGTCTGGAAAATCCTCTAATCCAACAGTAAAACAAGTAAATTCCTCCCTCACATTTGTTTGTTGAGAAGCTGGAAACAACCTCTGGAAGGTTTTCTTCACTCCATTGGCCATCTCCTTGTCCTTATTGTTGATGTTTTGGTAGCTGCGGGAGGATCTTTCCCTCCTAGATGACTTTTCTTATATGCGGAGAAGATTTCGGAAGCAAGAGATCCATTGGATAGATGTTGAAATACCCTAGAAGAGAAGTCGGCCCAGAAGAATAAAGTATAATGAAAAGACACCTTCCTAGAAGAGAAGTCGACCTATCTAGAAGGACAAGAAGACTATAAATAAGGAGGCGCCTTAGCTCATTTGTTCATTCACTCACACTCTCCTAGCTACACAGAGGCAAGGCACAAGTTTGGAGAAGGAGATGTAGCTGCTGCAGTGACTCAGTTTCTTCTTGTTCAGTCTTTTGGTATCTCTCTCTTGTGCACTACTCCTCAAGGAGGTGTGCTACCTTTGTATGGTGGTGCTGCTGCAGCTGGGGTGGTATTTATGGTTGAGCTAGCACTTGTGTTAGGGTTTATCTAATTGGACTTGTTTTGTGAACGAAATCTATCTAAGAAAGGTTGATGGGTTTTTCCCCCATTTGGGGTTTTTTCTAGGATAAATCTCATGTTCTTTTTGTCTCTTGTTTATGCTGTTACTGCTCAGTACATGATATATATATATGTTAATGATAATGAAGTAAAAGAACACTAGTAACACTAACGCTTTGTAAATAAGGAAAATCCAACATGGTATCAGAGTTGGTTACCTTCAGAACAGTTTAACCAATGGAAGGAAGATCGGTACAACGACACCTTGTAGCACCCTGCAGCTGCAATACCTTGTCAAGCTCGTTGAGCACTTTCCCAAGGACGTTGGGGATAATTCTTGTACAGAGCAATGCACTCTAACCTAGCGCACCCCCTAAAACCCTCAGCGTGCACTTTGTTGAAGTTTGAAAAATCGAGGTTTTTTCAGTGCTAGGGTTTCTACCAGCGAAAAATGTCTACCGGTATGAGAGTAGAAGACAAATTGGATCGAGCAGATAACTTCAGATCCTGGAAGCACAAAGTTCTCCTCATTCTAGAAGAGAATGAATTATTTGATCACGTCAAGAAGATGCTTCCAGAACCCGAAGACGAAGAAGCAAAGGCAAATTTCAAGAAGAATGAGGTCAAGGCCAAGAGGATCTTGACAGATTCAATCAAGGATCACCTGATACCCAATGTATCAAAACTGAAGACACCGAAGGAGATGTTTAATTCCCTAACCAAACTTTATGAAAGTAAGAATACCAGTTGAAAGCTTACTTTAAGGCATCAACTCAGAAACGTGACAAGAAACAGTGGTCAACTATTTTATGAAGATCTCGCAGATCAAGGATCAGTTAGCAGCTATTGGAGACCTAGTAGAAGACGTTGAACTTGTGACCACCACACTCAATGGATTCCCTCCCTCATGGGACCCATTTGTCCAAGGAATTTGCGCAAGAAGGAGATTGCCCAAGTTTGACAAGTTATGGTCATATTGCACTCTAGAGGAATTCAGGATGATATCCAAGACACAAAAGACTAACGACGATGAAAATCAAGCACTTGCTACCCAAGTGAAGAAGAGAAAGAAAAGGGAAGAAGGCAACCCAAAGAAGTCTAAGAGACCTCGTTACAAGAAGGATGCGTCAAAGATCATATGCTACAATTGCCAGAAGCTGGGACATTGTGCCTTTCAATGTCCAGATAGAAATGAAAAGGAGAAGAAGAAACACCATGCACATGCAACAGATGCCGAAGAGCACTCAAAGGCATTAAAGGATGAAGAATTTGTTTTTTAGACAATGGTGTTTTCATATGAACGATAGAAGGAAACTCAAGCAGGACAACACCAGACTCCAGGTTTGCATATCAGGTTTGATATTTTATATTGTTGTTGCTTAAGAAAGTATTGTACCTAGGATAACAATCTTTACAGCTTTATTATTTGATATTGCTATCAAATGTTTAGGTACACCTGAATACTGTCGGTACGATTATCATTAAGAAAATACTCATTGTTAATGATATACTTGTCTTGAAGATGAAATTGATCTCCTGTAGGAGATGTTCTTTATTACTAACCACTCCATGGAGGTTACCATGGAAATGTTGTTCTTGTCTCTTGTTCCGGGCAGGTCACAGATGATAGCTATGAGAAGGAGCTATGATGACGGTTGCAGGAGGCAACTATTTAGACAGTCTCTAGCGGAGACATAGAATTCTGTACATGAACGTACACACTCATGTGAAGTAGAAGACGAAAAAGAGTATCTCTTATGGAGATTGTCTGTAAGGAGCAAAAGGCTCCAAAGATGACCGTACAATTAATTTGACCACTCTTCAGATCATCAAGAAGAGTCAGTAGTGCCAGAAGGGCCTACCTAGAAACGATGCAGTAAACAAGCATGTTCTCGTGATACCTTGCATAATGCAAAGGAGATACAGATACATGACATTGATAAGCCATACTATGAAGAGAAGCAGATGACTCCACCAATGGTGAGGTAGGCCGCCCCACCAAGTACCAACTCAGAAGGAGCTAGATTTCAGAGGTAGTCAACCCTTAGGATCCAGTAGGGAGTAGCAACCTCCCAGTACAATCCATAGGAGATCAGACTTCAGAAGAATTCAACAAATGCAGCGAAAGCAAGTGGCTCTAGAGATTGTATAGACTCAGAGGGAGTCAAGCTTCAGAGGGAGCATGTAGATTCAAAGTGAGCCTAATCTCAGAGAGAGTCAGTGGCTTAGAGACTTTCATTCATAAAGTATTCCTTCTCAGATTCAGATAAGAGAGGGAGACGTCTTCCAGGACTGACAGACAGGTGCCATGAGTTGAGGAGGATAGATCGAAGCTTCAAAGGTGTCTAGGAGATGTGAGATCTCCTGGGAGGATTCCCTTGTCTCGATAGACCTTGCTGCAGTGACAGAGGAGGCAACCAGTCAGAAGGACTGGGATATAGATTTTGCCTCAATTCCAGAAACCACACTTGTTTTCCCCCTATGTGGCGCTGATGAGCAACATCATTGATTCAGAGCCTTCTACCATTGAAGAAGCTGCTGAGAAGAAGAATGGAAGGATGCCATGATGGAGGCGTATCGGTCCATCATGAAGAATGATGTGTGAGAGGTGGTTCTGAGACCAAAAGGGAAGTCGGTAGCGACTTCCAAGTTGATCTACAAGATCAAGCATGCTGCAGATGGCAGCATAGAAATGTACAAAGCTTGATTTGTGGCCTGAGGATTCTCCCAACAAGAGGGAGAAGATTATGACGAGACACTTGCTCCAGTAGCCAAAAGAAGTGTACATAGAGCAACCACAAGATACATGAGAAGGAGTCTCATGTCTGCAGATTAAAGAAGGCTTTGTACGAGCTTAAGAAGGCACCCAGGACATGATATGCCATATCAAACGATTATTTGATGAGCTCGGGGATGGTTTCCCATTGATCCTACATGTGGATGATCGGTTTCTGACAGGAGATGAGAAGCTCATATTTGGGTGCAAGAGGGAGCTCGTTTGAGAGTTCGAGATGAAGGATCTAGGTTTGATGCATTACTTCTTGGGATTGGAAGTGTGGCAACGATCGGATGAGATTTTCCTTAGCCAAGGAAAATATACTGTTGAGATCTTGAAGAAATTCAGGATGGACTGCAAGTCCATGACCACACCTATGACGATAAATCTGAAGTGCTTGAGTGACAAATCTTCAGATTTGGTGGATCCCACGATGTATAGACAATTGATTGGATCCTTGATGTACTTTGTTAACACCAGGCCAGACATATGCTTTGCAGTGAATACCTTGAGTCAACACATGGTTGAACCTAGACATGTACATTGGATGGTAGCAAAGCATATGTTGAGGTACCTTCATGGTACGGTTGGATATGGATTGAGATATGTCTCGGGTGGAGATGTAAAGCTGCAGGGATATACAGACTCTGACTGGGCAGGAAGTGTAGTGGATTGGAAGAGTACTTCCAGATGCTGCTTCAGTCTGGGATCAGGCATGATCTCATGGTTGAGCAGGAAGCAAACATCAGTGACACTCAGTACTTCAGAAGCAGAGTATATCGTAGCAAGTGTGGCAAGTCGTGAAGCAGTGTGGTTCCAGAAGTTGCTAGCTAGGATATTTGATCTAGAATTGGAGCCAACTTTGATACATTGTGACAATCAAAGTTGTGTGAAGCTTGTTATCCCCCACTTTCAGGGATAGCTAGGAGATTATGTCTCGAGGCCCACATGTCCTAGACATGGAGTATTGAGAGCCAGATCGACTTAATCATTGCCCTAGAGGGCCCATCTTTTCTCCCTTTTAGCGCCTCCACTTTGTCAGCAGCAACAACAACATCCATCACCTTTGGCTTGGTCTTGCATTAGAGATGGTTCTTGCTCCATGAGGTAATAAGTCCGGGTATCATGGTATGTGTCACTCTGATCCTCAAAACATTTGAATATGTGCATTTGATTTCTTTGTTTCTAACGGGTGCTTGGATCTTATGCTTGTCCACTTGACCATTTCTGGGGGGAATGACAGGATGCCCTAGCAAGCCTGTGTCCATAGGTTTTGAGTTGCCGCTGGGGGGATTTCTGAAGAGCCATCATCCGTTCCCGTCACACATACCACTTTCCATCTTATTACCCGCTCACCCATCCCGTTACCTTGGTCTGGGCATAGGGTTGATCATTTAGGGGTTGTACCTTACGTTGTGGGAAGAATTGGCTAAAGGGATGGGGGGTAAAGTAGCTGACAATAAAAGCCTAAGAATAAAACCTCGAGATGCTTCGCCCAGGGATCCCCGAGAAAGCAATAAAAGGCTTCTCAGCAAGAAACAGAGGGACCTGTAGAAAAATAAATCAAGACGTAGTTGAAGGATGGGGGGTCTCATCACGAGCCAACTCATTACATCCATGGGTGCCTAACGGTATGACACTACTAGCATCTGGTTACCATGCCAGGGTAGTGGTTCTTGGTTGCATGGCCAAGAGAAAGGGGGTCTCATCACGAGCCAACCTTCTCATTTCCGTGAAAGTACTTGTGGGTAACATTATCATTTCTGGTCACCAAGCCAAGGCAATGTTCCTTAACTAACTTCTTGAGAGAAAAAGCAATAAAAAGATACAAAACAATAAGACAAGACCTGGTTAGAGGATAGGAGGTCTCATCACGAGCTGACCTATTAGGTCCATGAGCATCTAGCGGTATGACACTACCAGCATCTGGTCACCACGCCAGGGTAGTGGCTCTTGGTGGCATAGCCAAGAGAAAGGGGGTCTCATCACGAGCCAACCTTCTCATTTATGTGAAATGTTTGTGGCTAACATTGCCACCACTGGTCACCAAACCAGGGCAGTGTCCTTTGATTAGAATCTTAGAAAAAATAAAGATTAAAAGGCATAAATGGGCTTGGAAATATTTGCATCCATGACATGTGCAACTCACCCTCCACAAAGGCACCCATTGGTAAGCCATCCCTGCTATCACTGCACCTTTTGCCCAGGCATTCCCATCCACTTCACCCACTTGCATGACTTGGATTTAATCTTTTCCAGAAACATCTCTTTACCAGTAGACACTAGCCCAATAGGACGTCCTGTCACTTTCCCCAAACTTGTATTGCAGACTTTTATAATCTCTTTGAGCACTAGACTGGGGTAAAGGGGTTTTATGCACATGTTTAATAAATATTGATGATTAGATGTGATTGACATTGCTATGATCCCTGTGACTTATGAGCCCATGGAGGGCGT
>ML864218.1:4232-22595 GCA_009831015.1 Picea engelmannii | reverse complement strand
GTTTCCTCATGCATTTCAAGGACGAAACATGTGAAGGGGGATGGAATGTAGTATACCTAGGGAGGTAATATGGGAGGTACCCAATGGGAATGAGGTTATGTATTATTAGTGGAGGCCATTCAATGTAAGGTGTAATAGGTCCACCATAGTATTAAATAAGGCCCACTATGGTAGTTAGATATAATAAATGGGATTTCTAGAAGATATATTGTCTAGAGTGTTCCTAGGAGATAGAGAATGCTATATAAGGAAGTGTAAGCAATGTAATTGACATAGTGAAGAATATTGTGAATGTATCAAGCATTTATTGAGGAGTGTTATCCTTCCTTAAGGATTAATATATGGTGTTACCCTACCTCAAGGGTTTTTTCATTTCTTGTGTTCAATGTTTCAATGAATGGTTTTGTTTATTCTTGTTGAGATTAAGGATTTATCTTACGATATATTTTCAGATCTATTCAGGTAATTAACATACATGCATTGGATGTTTTGGTACATTATTAAGGCATGCTTGGTAATGTTGGTACTTGGTTGAGGTACACTATTGATGTTATGGTACTTGGTATATTGCATGATTGAGATATATCATGAGTGATATGGTATATGGTTGAGGTACATATCATGGTACATGGTCTATGACACATTTTGGTACATGGTTGATGCATGATATGGTAAATTTTATGGTACATGGTTGATGAATGATATGGTACAAGTTTGGTACATGATTTGATGCACATCTTAGTGATTTTGTTGATATATGATCTATGTGAGTGGATCTAGTTGCGTTGATGTTGAGTATGAGTAACAGTGATAGGTTGATGTGATAATGACAATGACAGTGACAATGATAGTGACACTGACAATGACAGGTTGATGTGACAATGACAATGACATGTTGATTTGATAGTGACAATGACAGGTTGATTGATGTATCAATGACAATGGAAATGACACTATCATTGGTAGTGACATCTTGATTTTACACTTATATTTCGGGGTGAAAGGATGGGGCAAGGAAAGGCAGTTGTAGCCTTCTTCTGGTTGGATCCAGAGAACACGGGGAGTTGGAGATTCCCTTAGGTTGGATCTTGTAAATCAGGGGGTCATAACATCCTTCTGGTAGGAGTTGGAGAACACATGGAGTTGGATCTTCCTTCAGGTTGGATCCTGTAAACTAGGGGGTTGGAGCCTCCTTCTAGTTGTAGCTAGAGAATTCAGGGAGTTGTAGTATCCTTATGGTTGGATCCTATAAATAGGGGGTTGCAACCTCCTTCTAGCTGGTGCTGGAGAATTAAGAATTTGGTGCTTCCTATGAATGTAATATTGATATATATATAAGAAATCATTCTATGGTTTTCTCCCATTTGAGTTTCCACATAACTTTTGGTATACTATGTATCTGTGGTTGTTTCTTATGCACTGATGAATGATACTGTTTATGATGAAATAATATAATGAGTGCATAAATGATAAACTATTGAATATTGTTGATAAAGTTGAAGTTTATATATTGTGGTTGAAAGTGGTAAAAAGTGTTCATATTGATTCACCCCCCCTGTATTCCAACATGTTGTTTACATGGGTAGTATCATGATTTATTCAAAGAAGCGCTCCAACCCCTTGCAAAATTTAAAACATATTAGTCATGGCACATGGAGAGCTACTTTTCCATGTCATTTTGAAAGATGTAATACTAGTGGATACAAAAAGAACCAAATCCATCACACACATCTTACCACCCCACAACAAGAATTCTATACAATCATTCTTTAGAAAGATTAATTTTATAATGCAATTGTTTCCAAATTTTTGAAAATCATCAAATCTCTTAAGAAGATGAATAAAAAAGATGCAGTCTTTCAATTCATTGACATTAAGAGAGAGTCATCTAAGAAAATCAAGTCATTTATTGTTATCACCTCAACCTTAATAAGTCTAGATTATGAAGGATTTTTACCTTTATAAATTTGCACCCGATGAAGGGAAGGGAGTGAGTTTCCAATATCATTTATGTGCACAGGTCTAGAACGTTCCAAAATTAATGATAAGGTGGTTGAGAAACATCATTTTTCATGCTCAAAGCAATGAAGCAATTCATAATGTACATATTGAAAAGCCACACAAAGATAATTGGATTTCATGGAATTATTAGATATTCCATGAAATAAACTACAAGTAACTACCATCAACAAGTACACTCTTGATATCAAGCTTGAAACCATTATTCATGGACAAGGGTCATGTAAGATAACCATTGAGGGGAAAGACTAAGAGGATGCTAGAAAAGCATGTTGGGAGAACAAAGCATCATTGCATATATTCAATGTACTATATATACCTGTAAATACATATTCATAGTATCAATATTTGAAATATTATTTGCAACATGGATGTAGTGTTAATCACCTGGATGCCAAAATAATAAGAGCGATACAATTTAAATCTGCCCAATATTAACTCATAAAAAACATTCCTTTCATAAAGAACTATGATGGTGTGTTATTTAGATACCTTGAGAAATATGAGGTTGGAAAAGTACTAGAAGATTGACGTGATGGCCGAACAAATGGGTATTTCTCTGAAGATACCACCACCCACAAAGTTTAAGAGTTGGATACTATTAGCATTTGTGTCATCATTTTCATCTCATTTTTAATTTTACATTGTAATTTTCATTTGTGCATTATAGTTTTCAATTTAAGTCTCATTTCAATGTAGATTTCGTTAATGTTTCATTGCAATGCAAAATTTATTAATTAATTAATTAATGATTTATTAAACAATGTATTCATTATAATTTTTTCTAAGTAATTTTCATTATATTCTAATAAATAAAAATATTTTAATGCACATGAATATCTAGGATAAATAAAAATACATTGATAAATTCATATGAATTGATATACAATTGTCATTTTTGTTCATGTAACAAGTGCTCTACCACCACCCCATGAGAAATGGGAATTTTATGTAATGTACACAATAATATATGCACTCATAAATAAGTGGTCTATTTCCACTCTACAAAAATATTAATATTAACTATAAGATCATAAAAATCAAATAAAAAATCTTAATTGGATTCAAACTTATCAAATTTTGACACATTGTCCATAGTGTGGCCATTGTCTAAAGAAGCACTATCATCCTCTTATGAAAGTCATTATAATAAAACAATTTAATGGAAATTAACACACTTGCTTCAACAGTCTTTGATGATGGGTGGAGTGTCCACTCGAAACATTGCAAATTTCAAAAACTCCATACACAGTTTATTATCCATAAATCTAAAACAAAAACACTTGCAATTACCAATAAGTGTTGACTTCTCACACTTAAAGACAAAATTAATAATAAGTATTGAATTCTCACACTTAAAGACAAAATTAATTATAATTTACCTCGACTTCTATAGATTGCAAGTCCTCCACCATCTTTACATATATTTTTTGAAGGCATATTTGGGTTATTTATCGGTTGACTCATGTCTATACTCCTCCCACTTTATTTATATAAAAGAGAATCATATTTAATATTCCATAACTTATAAATATGATATTTCTCTTAATTTGAACAAAGAAGAAGTGAAAAGGAAGAACTCCATTTAACAAGAAAAAAATTACCTCTTGTTATAGAAGGTGCAACTAACTCTATTGGATATTCGACAACTCTCCATCAACACTAACTCAATCCTCATGAATAAAATAAAAGAGGTGTTAGGTGATGAGTGTTCACCTTTGTGTTTTTTTCAACAATGAGTCTACAACTACTTGTTGGTTCTCCTTTGTCTTGTGATCATCATCATGACATCCACATTCAAAACCACCTAAACTCATATCTATAATAAGGTAAGCACATAATTAGAAAATAATTAGAGATTCAATGATTGGTGAAGAATGTTTTATTCATTTCATCGAGGGAAAGGAAATCAATATTTTTGGTGACTTTCACTAGCACATTATCTAACATTGGTTGGGGACTCCAAATCTTTTTGTTACATTGTTAGAGAGAGGGTGCGTAATATTGTAATGAATATGAAAATATTGTTATTAATATGTAGGAGGTGTTTTTTTTAATTTTATATCCTTTATTCCATCCACCCATCATTGACTGTGTTCTTGGTGCACCCGTTGGGGTAATTCAAAATAATTACAACATAAATAGTAACCAAACTAGAGTGTAGATAAATCACACAATCCATAATACACACATATATATTCATGATAGAATTTTGTCCAACTTTTTTTCATAGAAAAATTAACTCTTCCATATGAAAAAACTTAGCCTTTGGTATTGTGCAAGTCTCAATGAAATGAGAGAGAGAAAGGAAGAGGGAAAAAGGGGGATAGAAGAGGAGGGAAGAGAAGATGGAATATGAAGAAGAAATTTGAGGATGAATTGGGGAAGAAGAGGAAGAGGGGGAGAAGAATAAGAAGGGGAGGAAGGAGGAGTTGTGATCTGGATTTAGGAGTGGAAAGAACTAATTATCGGACTAAATATAATAAACACAGAGATATGAAGAACATCACAGATATCCAATGAACAATATCTTCTATTGAATAAATGAAATAGGCTGAAACTGTAAAACTGCAGAACTAAAACACTTGCTCGAATGGTGGTAGATATCTTTGAGAAGAGATGTGTTCGCTATACGCATCTGTCTGAGTAGAATGATTAAAATGAGGCTCCAAAGGCCTTTTTAATATTACTCATGAATTCCAAAACCCTAGATATCCAAAAACCTAACCCTAGGAGGTGAAACACAAAAATTCATGTGGGTCCCTATGGATAAGTTGGTACCTCAACTTCCCGGGGTCGTAAATTTTGCATATGACCTCTGTTTTAGGCGCGTGATATCCCATTGGAAAGGTATTTTAGAGAAATACACATTATGCAGTTAAACTCTGACTCCGTCTACAGTTTGACTCTAGAAAAAAAAAAAAAAACACTGTTTAGGGATCCAAAATGGCCCTGGAAGTACAACAAGATGTACTGACATGAAAACATACAAAATAAGCTAGTTGGATTAGGTGAGAGGCCATCAATATCCACTTGGAATATGTGTAGGGCTTCAGACATCCCCATAAGTGTAGAAACCACAATTACAAACAAGTACAAAAGACCGTGCTAAACTAAAAATTGATAAGAGGAGCTAGTTGGAATATGTGGGAGGCCACCAATATCCATGTGGATCAATCCTCCCCCCTTAGGAAGCAATGGTATCCATTGCATTGATTTCCCCCATCATGTGAGGAAACTTTTGTTGGATTTGTCCCTGGGTGAGCCATTTGACTTGGTGTAGGAGCTACCCTACCTTGACAACTCGATAAACATGGATTATTTGTTGGTGAGTGCCCTTGACCTGTGTGTCCACTATCTGATCAATGGATGCCTGTTCCATGTAGTCAAGGTTGAGATCTGTTGGTTTCAGTTGTTCTGCGATCTCTGAGGTGTCCAATAATGGTGGAAAATATGGTCGAAGGAGGTCCACATTGAACACTGGGTGAAAGCCAAGGAATGGTGGAGTTTTGAGCTCAAAAGCATTGTTACCCACAACCTTGGTGATGGTGTAAGGCCCATAGAGAAGTGGGCAGAGATTTTGATGGGGATTTTTAAGACGCTCCTTCTTCAAGTGTAACAGACCTTGTCTCCAACCTAAAACTGGTGCGATACCTTGTGTTAATCATGGCGTTGCTTGTACTTAGCATTGGATTTATGCAAAATCTCATGGACATGTTAGCGGATGTGATGAATCCAATCAATGAATCTGGTGGCTTTGTCGGTCACATACTGAAAATGGGAAGAGTATGTCTGTGTGGTTTCTAGAGGTAGTGCAACATCAATGGGACCCAAGGATTGGAATCCTAGTCCCACCTAAAATGGGCTATGGCTGGTGGAGCTATGGAGAGCCTTGTTGTAAATATGTTGAACATAGGGGAGACTCTCATCCCATGTATGTGGATTCTTAGAGTTTTACATGCGTGGGATATGCACAATCATTTGATTGACGAGATTTGTTTGGACATCTGTTTGGGGGTGGAAAGCAGTGGATTTAGTGAGCTTGGTGTCCAACAGTGACTAGAGACTTGAACAAAATGTGTTGAGGAACCTGTTGTCTCGATCAAAGATGATGGCCTGTAGTATCCCAAAATGGACCCACACTCATTCAAAGAAGATCTGACAGTATCTTCCATTGTGATGTTCTTCTTGCAGGCAGTGAGGATGTCCATCTTCAAAAACTGATCAATGAACACAAATACAAAATCATTGCCTTGCTTGGTGGATGAAAGACCAGACATGTAATCCATTGAAATGGATTACCAAGGCTTCTTAGGGGCAGGAAGAGGGGTGTATAAGCCTTGATTCTTGATGGATGTCTTGGAAATGGAAAAGGTAGTGCAAGATATGATATACTTACTGACGTCCTATCGAATTTTTGGCCAATAAAAATGTTTCTAGAGAACGACCATAATTTTCTCCATGCCAAAATGTCTCGCCACCATACTGTAGTGGGATTCCCAAATCAGCTTTGAACGCTCACTTATAGGAACACATATATGGCCCATATGGCATAAAAACCATCATGAATGTGAAAATCAGTGACAGTCACGCCTATACCCAAGAGATGATAGGTGGTGGCGAAGTCTGGATCTTGCTAATAAAGTTGGAGACACTCAGATGCCTCATGTCCACATGAATGGAGCACAATGGTGAGTGCATCCATGGGAGGTCGACTGAGGCAGTCAACGACACAATTTGTGCTCCTTGTCTTATACTTGATGTTGATATGGAACTGTTTTTGGTAGGTGGAACACTTTTGATGGCGTTCGTTCTGCAACTTCCCCTGTGTCTGTATGAACTGCAGAGGATTTTTATCAACGTGGATGATCGTCTCCTTTCCTAGAATGTAATGTTTCCATTGACGACAAAATTATACAATGGAATGCATTTCCTTGTCATAGGTGGGGTATTTCTGGACAATATCTGAGAGTGTCTCACTATGTTATTCCACTGGATGACCATGTTGAGTGAGAATTGTGCCTACAACATAGTCATATGCATCAGTCTCAATCTTAAACAGTTGTTGCAGATCAGGTAAGGAGAGTATTGGAGCTAAGCACAAGCGATTCTTTAGATCATCAACTACTCGTTATTGTTCCTTTCCCCACACAAAAGTTTCCCTACCACTTCCCTTGGTCACGTGGCTGAGGGCCCATGGAATATGGGAGAATACCAACACGAACCATCGGTAGAAATTGGCCAGTCCCAAGAAGCTTTGAAGCTTAGTTAGTGCGGTAGGGGCTGGCCAGTCATGAATGAATTGGATCTTAGCGGGATCGACATGTACCCCATGCTCATCAACAATGTAGCCAAAGTATTGGATTGTGCTCATGCCAAAGGAAATTTTTTCCAAGTTGGCATATAGTTTGTGGTGCCATAGAGTGCTCAAAACCGGTTGAATACGCCGCATGTGCTCCTCCCAAGTTCTGTTGAAGCTGAGGATGTCATCCAAATATACCACCACAAAATATTTGGTGAAGGGTCTCAATACATCAACCACAACCTCGTGAAAGTGGCTAGTGCATTTTTTAGGCCAAAGGGCATGACCAACCATTCGAAGAGACCTTATTTAGATTTGAAAGTTGTCTTCTAGACATCAGTTGGTTCAATGGGAACCTAGTGGTAGCCAGACTTTAGGTCAATATTTCATAATAACTTTTCCCCCTTGATTTGTTCAATAAGTTCATCAATCCTGGGAATTGGGTATTGGTTTATGAATGTGATTTTGTTTAATGCTCCATAATCAATGCAGAGTCACCATGTTCTGTCCTTCTTCTACACCAGTATAATTGGGCTTCTGCAAGGGGAGGAGTTGGGTCTGATGTTCCCCTTTTGAAGAAGATCTTGGATCTGACACTTGATTTCCACATTTTCCATCAGCGAGCGATGATATACTGGTCCATTAGGTAGAGGTGCACCAGGGGTTAGATCAATTGGATTCTTGACTTGGCAGTGCATCGGTGCCCCGTTGGGTGAGGAGAAGATGTATCTATACTCTTCCATTATCCCTTCCATTTTCTTATACTATAAATAAATTATGTTTGTAGAGGCCACGGATGTGGTGGCGACCTTCTGCTTACTGTGAGAACGAATCACAAAGAAGAATAACTTCCCGGTCTGTAAAATGACCTTACTACATTGCTTAGCATATATTAAAGAAATAGTGGTAGGCGGCGCTACCTCTTGTATCCTCTACAATTGTCTATCCAAAGTAATAATAACATTGCGGGGTTTAGACTCATACACAATATGACACTTCCACAAATATGGTTGTTCTAAAAGAACATCACAAGATTCAAGGGGATCAATATCACACAATACCTCATATTTGAAGGTCTTGATTTCATAGGGCAAACAAGATTGTTGGTTGACACAAATATCTCTTTCTTGGCGAAGCCAGCCGATGGTGTGACATAGACCCCCCCTACCTCAGCAGGTTTTGCATGACCTCCTGGTCTTATTATCGTTCCTTACCTTCCCCTCAAGTCGAATTAACTCTTTGATTTCCTGCAGAAATCTCTAACACACACTAGTGTGCATCCATAGGTCCTTATGAGTTATGCCTATGCAAACAAGCACTAAGCGCCAATTCTCTCCCTCGTGATCGCTAATGTGACCACATGATTCACCCGAAAGGGTAATTCAGGTTTCACGACTTTGTGATCCCAGATGTGAGTCTTCCTGTTTCTTCAAACCCCGAAACCCTGAAAAGGCTAACGGGTCTCTGAATCCTCCCTTTGACTTTTCCTGAAGTGACCTATGACTATGAGCTGAGGCCTAGTCTTTTCGGCAACCAAGATTTCTCTTATCGACGTTTTTCTATGAAACACTCCTTTCGCTGACTTTCGAAATCACGACAAGCCCTTTCCATGGATCAACGACTCTGATATCCCCTGCGATCTGATGGTCCTAGTTCTTTTGAGACTTCACAAATCGGGAGTTCACGACTCTCGACTCCGAATCACAACCTTCTCCACTTCCAAAATTTTGAAATAGCAAAATTCAAGGACAAGATCAATGACTCTTGTTGATCCTAATCCAACGACCACTATCCCTCCTGAGCTTCTAACACCTAACAACTCTCGGCCTTATCTCCCTTGCTAGTTAACTAGATTCAACGGTTCAAGGTAAATCGACACTTCTCCACGAAGAGATTCCACCGTCCAATCGGACTTATGAAAGACTCCTCTGCCCAAACCCTCTGACGTCAACCTTTATGAGGTTTTCTATCTATTGGGTGACTTCAATACTTGCTTTCCCTTGAATTCTTCAAGGTTCTATCCCTTCTAAGATTGATTCTCCCAGAAATCTTGGACTCTAAGGTATTCCTTCACGCACACCTTGCGACATTTTCAAATAACCTCTAGTTATTTGATGCTTCGAATCTGTGCAGTCCTTGCAACAACTGTCCTTCAAATTTCCCCTTGGTTGATAAAGTCTAGGACTTAAACCGGCCTGCGCACACCTTGCACGGCTATGTGATATCTCTGCACTTCTAATGGTATGAACACAATGATATCTCTTCTGAGCTTTCTGAGATAAAACTCAGAACTTCGTCGATGCACACCTTGCGGACGTTCACTGCACTCTTCACATGAATTCTCAAGAAGAGAAACAATTGAAACTCATACTTCCCTTCTCTTGGATTTCATACATTCATCAAGAAATCACAAGCATGTACATATCATTGAAATAAATGCATAACAGAATAGAAAAACAACTGTAAAGATACCATTAAATAGGTGCAAACAATAAGCATAATAACACCATGAACGTGAGTCAAAGCTTCATTATATTAACTCACGTATTCCTGTACATGGGTTCTTTTCTGTATTTTTACTCTCTACAACTTACAACTTACAAAATTTTGAATCATACAATTGGGAATGATACAATGATACAAGCGAGGGTGTATTTTATGAGTTTTCCCTCCTACAACTCTAAGCTATCTAATCAGAATTAAAAGCTACAACAACTTTTCATAAATAAAAATAAATGCCTCTTTATCCAACAGTTGAGAGAAACGCTCAAGATCTGTTTACAATCCCCAAAACATAAATGTAAATACGCTCCCCTAGCTATTACATTAATGTCTCCTCATTCAAATTCAAAATGCTTTCAAAATGTGCGCTAGTGCATTTCCAGCTATCTTTGCATTGGCGCTTGCTTTGCTGGATGCTTACAATGCTCCTGCATCATACTCCCTTGGCTGAAAAATTAATGGACTCCTATTCATGAGCTCCTGCAACATCTGTCCATGTCTTTGGATATCTGCTTCACTTTCCCAACTGACATCTTCAATCAGATGTCTTTTCCATTTGACCAAATATTCAAAGTATGTTTTCCTTCGGGTCTTCTTCCCGACTCTCCGATCAATAATATTTTCCATCTGTGGCCTTTCAGCTACAGGAATCTATTTAACCCATTGGAATTCCTTCTGATCCTCGGATCTCTTTGTTCCGATTTCATCAGCTCTGTAAGGATACATATTGACGATGTTGAAGATGGGCGATATTCCTACCCCATCCAATGATTCAATCTCATAAGCGTTTGCTTCAAACTTTCTTATGATCTTACACGAGTCCAATTTTTTTCATCTTCAGTTTATTGTACGTTGCTCTTGGTAACCTTTCTTTTATGAGGTGCACTAAAACCAAATCACCTACTTCAAATTGAATTTCTCTTTTGTGTTGATTTGCTCTGCGCTTATATTCCTGGTTGGAATTTCGCAATCACTCCTTAATCTTGTTGTGGAGTTATATCATTCCCGTTGCAAAATCCTTTGAACTAGCACTTATGAACTCGCTCTGCTCTAAGTATCTCAACTTGGATACTCCTCTCGGTTGCATTCCATACATGATATGGAATGGGCTCTATCCTGTACTCCTGTTTGGTGAATCATTATATGAAAATTCCACTTGTGGCAGAATCTAATCCCATTGACTGTGATTTTCAGCCACCAAAGTCCTTAATAAATCTCCCAAGATTCGGTTTACTACATCAGTTTGTCCATCCATTTGAGAATGATATGCTTAGCTAAAAGATAAATTAGTCCCCATCTTTTTCCATAGGGTCCTCCAAAAATGACCAATAAATTTGGTATCCCTGTCCGATATAATACTCTTGGGTAAGCCGTGAAGTCTAACAACTTCTTTGAAAAACAAATTTGCAATGTGAGTTGCATCACTGGTTTTCTGACATGGTATGAAATGTGCCATTTTATAAAATCTATCGAATACCACAAAGATTGAATCACACCCTCTTTGCGTCCTTGGCAATCCTAACACAAAATCCATACTTACCACATCCCATGTCCTCTCTGGTACTGGAAATGGATGATACAACCCTTTATTCTGTCTCTTTCCCTTCGTGTGCTAGAAAATCCTGCACGTGTTCATGAATTTATTGACATTTGTTCTCATCCCCGACCAACAATATGAGCTATTCAATTGTGCAAAAGTCTTATCATGGCTGAAATTCCTAGCCAATCCTCCACTATGTTTTTCCTTCAAGAGGTTCTCTCTCATAGAGAATTTCAGTATACACAACTGGTTTCCCTTGAACAATAGTCCATCCTGGATTAAGTATTCATTCCATTGGATTTTGTCTCTGAGAACTGGATTCTCACATACTTCATAAGCATCCTTAAAATCTGAATCATCCTTGTACATATCCTTGAGGTTATCGAAACCTAAGGTCTTTACTCTGAACTCCTGCAGAATCAAACATTTCCTACTCAAAGCATCAACAACTTTGTTAGCAGTTCCAAAAATATGCTTTATAACAAAAGTAAAACTCTGCATGTATTCAATCCATTTTGCATGCTTCTGGTTCAGTTTCTCTTGTTGAGTTATGAATTGTAATGCCTGGTTATCGCTATACAAGACAAACTCCTTCAGAACCAAGTAATGTCTCCATTTCTTCAACGCTTGTATGACTGCATAAAATTCTTTATCATACGTGGAGTATTTCAATTTTTCTTCATTCAACTTCTCACTGAAGTATGCACTCGACCTATTGTCCTGGCTGAAGATTGCTCCAATCGCAAATCCACTTGTGTCGCATCTCACTTGAAATGTCTTGCTGAAATCTATTAGAACCATAACTGGATGTTCAATTATCTTATCTTTCAACAATTTGAAACTTTTCTCTGCTTCCTCTGTCCAATGAAAATATTTATGTCTTTTCTTGACTGTGTCAATCATTAGTGCACATATCCCACTGAAATTCCTGATGAACTTTCTATAAAAACTAGCCAATCCATGGAAGCTTCTAACTTCGAAGATACTCTTTGGCGATGGCCAATCCCTGATTGATTTTACCTTCTTTGGATCCATATTCAATTCATTTGAAGAGATTATAAAACCCAAATAAATGAGTTATGTCTTCATGAAAGATGACTTCTTCAAATTGATCAACAACTTCTCTTACTGTAACCTTCTCATCACTGCAACTAAGTGCTCCAAATGTTCTCCTTCAGTCTTACTGAAGATCAGTATATCATCAAGATATATGATTACAAACTTACCAATGAAATATTTTAAGACTTTGTTCATCAACCTCATGAAAGTACTGGGCACGTTCGTCAAACCAAACGATATGACAAGCCATTTGTACAGTCCTTCATTCATCTTGAATGATGTATTCCATTCATCACCCTCCCTCATTCTAATCTGATGATATCCACTTTTCAAATCAATCTTTGAAAAAAACTTTGCTCCACTCAATCAATCCATCAAGTCATCCATCCTCGATAAAGGAAATCTGTACCTGATGGTGATTTTGTTTATGGCCCTCGAGTCTGTACACATTCTCCAGCCACCATATTTCTTTGGGCTTAACACTATAGGCACAATGCATGGACTCAAGCTTTCTCTGACTAACCCTTTGTCCATCAAATCCTAGACTTGTCTTTTGACTTCTTCATTCTCCAATGATGTCAATCTGTACGTTTCCTTGTTTGGTAAACTCGCTCCTCGTATAAGATCAATGTGATGACTTATGATCCTGATGGGTGGCAATGAACAAGGTAATTCATCCACCACTATATCAACAAACTCCTCTAGCAGTTCCTGAATTTCCTCAGGTAAATCATCTATCTTGGTACTGTCAAGACGACTCTAGGTTTTCTTACCACCACAAACTTCATTTATTCATCTTTCTTGACTTCCTCAAGAAGTTCCTTCCCACTCTTGAGAAGTATAGTATTGTTGGCTTCTGCCTTTACCTTCTCATATTTAATTGGCAGTAACATATGTGTTCTACCATTCTTCTCCAAGGTGTATGTGTTCTTTCTCCCATCATGAACAACATTTCTGTCATATTGCCACGATCTCCCCTACAAAAGGTGACAGACATCCATGGGAATAACATCACATAGGATCTCATCATTATATCCCCCTATCTTAAATTCAACTAAGCATTGTTTAGTGACAGTTACCTGATGTCCCTTTTGCAACTATGAAACCTTGTATGGGATTGGATGTGCAACTGTCTCCAATTCTAACTTCTCCACCATTTCTGTGGATACTAGATTATTTGTACTTCCACTGTCCACTATTACCTTGCATACCCTATCCTTGGTCTTGAAAGAAGTTATGAACAAACTTTTCCTCTGGACTGGATTTTCTATCTCCTTCTCTGGCTTTAAGAGAATTTTCCTCATCATTAATGACCTTCTGCCTTCTGCATCTTTTGCCTCAACATTTTGCTTCTGCACTTCTGAAATGTGAGCTTCTCCTCCATCTCTTTGTTTGTTGGGACATTCAAAAGATTTATGTCTAATATTTCCACAAACAAAACATTTTATCTCACTTCCTCTTCCTCTTCCACTTCCTATTGCTCGTGGAAAAGTATTTATGTCGGCATACTATCCTCCCTGTGAACTTCCTCCTCTTTCAGGGTGAGTATGAGGTTTCTTTTCTTCTTCCTTTGGCTTCTGAGTCCTGTCCTGGGAAATTTCTTTTCTTCTACTCTAACTTTGACCTCGGCTTCTTTGACCTTGCTTTCGAGCTAATTTCTCTTCATCCTTCAGAGCCATTTGATAAGCATCTTCTACATTCCTTATCTTCATCATGCTCATCTCATCTTGAATGTCATATCTCAGGCCATTCATGTATCTAGAAACCTTTTCATCATCACTTTCTCGATGACCTGCTCTGATGTTGAGCCTATAAAACTCTTCAGTGTAATCCTTCACTCTCATCCCTTTCTGTCTCAAGTTCTACATTCTCCAAAACAGATTAATTTGGTAATCTCTAGGTATAAACTTGGCTTTCATTTTTGCAACCATCCTATCCCAACTTTTAATTCTTTTCTTTCCTTTGCAATGCTTGTCAGCCTGTAGTTCATCCCACCACAGTGTTGCATGCCCTTTAAGTCTGGTGATGACATGGTTAACTTTCTTATCTTCCTCGAAATCCTCATAGTCGAAGTATTTATCCAGAGCTCTAAACCAATCTAGCAGCTCTTCAACGTCTAAGTTGCCTTCATACATTGGAATGTCCAATTTTTCTCTGAAACCTATCCTTGCAATAGCTCTGAATAAACATTCTCCTGCAACATCTTTGGCTGCGACTTCTTCTTCATCCCCAGCCTCATTTTCGATTTTGGCTTCACTGACATCTCCAGCATCAACTTTCCATCTCTGTGTTGTTTCCATAGCATCTAATCGAGCACAAAGTTCTCTCATTTCCCTTTCCACAGTTGGATCGGGTATTAGTCTTTCTCTCCTTCTTGGCAACATTGTTTCAATTTGTTCCCCGCAGAAAACAAAAATAAATTGAAGGAAAATCTATGATACCAATCTGACATAGAACCCCCCTAACTCAGTAGGTTCTGTGAAACCTCCCGATCTTAGGATCGTTCCTTACCTTCCCCTCGAGTCGAATTGACTCTTTGATTTCCCGCATAAATCTCTAACACACACTAGTGTGCATCCACATGTCTTTATGAGTTATGCATGTGAAAAAAAGCACTAAGCACCAACTCTCTCTCTCTCATGATCGTTGATGTGACCACAACCTTCACCCAAAAGGGTACTTCGGGTTTCGCGACTTCGCGATCCAAGATGCGAATCTTCCTGTTTCTTCAAACCCCGAAACCCAGAAAAGGCTAATGGGTCTTTGAATCCTCCCTTTGACTTTTCCTGATGTGACCTATGACTATGAGCTGGGGCCCAGTCTTTTCGGCAATCAAGATTTTGCATATCGACCTTTTTCTATGCAACATTCCTTTCGTTGACTTCCAAAATCATGACAATCCCTTGCCACAGATCAATGGCTCTTAACTCCCCTACGATCTGACAGTCCTATTTCTTTCAGGACTTCATGAATCGGGAGTTCACGACTCCTGACTCCGAATCACAACCTTTTCCACTTCCCGAATTTTGAAATAGCGAAATTCAAGGACGAGATCAACGACTCCTGTTGATCCTAATCCAACGATCACTATCCCTCCTGAGATTCTAACACCTAAAAACTCTCAGCCTTATCTCCCTTACTAGTTAACTAGATCCGATGACCCACGGTAAATCGACACTTCTCCACGAAGTGATTCCACCGTCCAATCAGACTTCCGAAAGACTCCTCTACCCAAACACTCTGGCGTCAACCTTTCTGAGGTTTTCTGTCTGTTGGGCGACTTCAATACTTGATTTCCCTTGAATTCTTCAAGGTTCTATCCCTTCTAAGCTTGATTCTTCTGAAAATCCCAGACTCTAAGGAATTCCTGCCCCTTGTGACATTTGCAAATAACCTCTAGTTATTTGACCCTTCGACTTTGTTGATTCCTTGCAACAACAATCCTTCAACTTTCCCCTTGGTTGATAAAGTCTAGGACTTCAACTAGCCTGCGCACACCTTGCACAACTCTGTGTTATCTCTGCACTTCTGATGGTATGAGCACAACGATATCTCTTCTGATCTTTCTGAGATAAAACTCAAAACTTCGTCGACGCACACCTTGCGAACGTTCACTGCACTCTTCATAGGAATTATCAAGAAGAGAAACAATTGAAACTCATACTTCCCTTCTCTCGGATTTCATACATTCATCAAGAAATCACAAGCATGTATGTATCATTAAAATAAATGCATAACAGAAAAGAAAAACAACTGTAAACATACCATTCAACAGGTGCAAACAATAAGCATAATAACACCATGAGCCTGAGTCAAAGCTTCATTATATTAACTCAAGTATTCCTATACATGGGTTCTTCTCAGTGTTCTTACTCTCTACAACTTACAACTTACAGAATTCTGAATCACACAATTGGGAATGATACAATGATACAAGAGAGGGTGTCTTTTACGAGTTTTTCCTCCTACAACTCTAAGCTATCTAAGCAGAATTAAAAGCTACAACAACTTTTCATAAATTAAAATAAATGCCTCTTTATCCGACAGATGATAGCAATGCTCAAGATTTGTTTACAATCCCCCCAAAATAAATGTAAATACACTCCCCTAGCTATTACATTAATGTCTCCTCATTCAAATTCAAAATTCTTTCAAAATGTGCGCTGGTGCATTTCCAGCTGTCTTTGCCTTGGCACTTTCTTTGCTGGCTGCTTACGTTGCTCCTGCATCATGGTGTAGGGTTGCAGGTGCAGTGTCGTCAACAGGTCTAGCTGCTTGACGACCTATGTTGAGATCAGGTTCTTTTGACTGTTGCTATCGAAAATGAAATGAAGCAGAGCGCCCTTTACCCACATCTGTGAGCGAAATAGGCGTTCCCCTTTCTCTAGTTCTTCTGGTTTGCTTGGCTAGACTTTGGTGGTAGTTACAATGGCACTGGGTTCATCATTAATAATCCGCTTCCCTCCTAAATCTGGATCAGTGGTATCATAGTTGATTAACAGACTGAATACAATAAACATAGAGATATGACGAAAATCACATATATCCAGTGAATAATATCTTCTATTGAATACATGAAATAAGCTGAAACTGTAAAACTACAAAACTGAAACACTTGCTCGAATGGTGGTAGCTATCTTTGAGAAGAGATGTGGCTGCTACACACATCTGTCTGAGAATAATGATTACAATGAGGCTCCAGAGGAATTTTTAATATTACTCACAAATTCCAAAACCCTAGACACCCAAAAATCTAACCCTAGGAGGTGAAACGCCAAAAGTCATGTGGGCCCCTACATCAACTTCCAGGGGTCGTAACTTTTGCATACTACCTCTGTTTTAGGCGTGTGATAGCCCGTTGGAAAGGTATTTTAGAGTAATACACATTACGCCATAAAAAATCTAACTATGTTTACAGTTTGAATGTGGTGAGCCAAAAAAACACTATTTAGGGCTTCAAAACAACCCTGGAAGTAGAAAAAGATGTGTTGACATGAAAACATACAAAATAATCCAGTTGGATTAGGTGAGAGGCCACCATTATCCACCTGGAATATTTGTAGGCTTAAAACATCCCCATAAGTGTAGAACCCACAATTACACATAATTACAAAAGAACGTGTTGAACTAAAAATTGACAAGAGGAGACAGTTGGAATAGGTGGGAGGCCACCAATATCCACCTGGATCAAGTTGAGAAACAAGATGAGGATAAGAAGAGGTAGAGAAAGCATAAGGAAGGGGTAGGAGTAGATCAAATATAAGAGGAAGGGGGATTTGGGTCAAAAAATTAAGAGGAAGGAGTATTTTGGGGAAAAAGAGGAAGAGGAAGGAGGGGAAGAAAAAAATAAGGAAGGAGTAGGAGGAGACAAAGTGTAAGAAGGATAATTTTGGCGGAAAAGAGGAAGAGGAAGAAGGATGGGAAGAATAAAAGGAATATTAAGTTGGGGAGGAGAAGAAGAAGAATAAGAAGAAGAGGAATATGGGGGAGGAGTTGAAAAACAAGAGGAAAAAGGGATGAAAAGGAAGGAGGAAGAGAGAAATTGTGGAAGAGGTAAGATAAATTGGAGAAAAATAGTAATATGAAACAAAATAAGAAGAGGAGGAAGGAGGAATTAAAAACAAGAGGAGGATGAGACAAAGTGGAAGAGGAAAGAGGATTTAATGGACAAAGACAAAGAGGAAGGATGCTTTGTGGAAAATGGTAAATATAAAGGAGGGACACAACGAAAGATAAGAAATTGAGGAGGAAGAAATAAGTCTAATCCCATAAGATCCTACATTGTTTTTCATTTTCTATTTGATTTGTTCTAATTCTTTATTGGTAAAACCCCACCTTGGGAAAATATGCCCCTAAATGATCAAAACCTACCCCCAAAACCTATACCGTACCCATAAAATCCACAGATTTTCAATTATTTTGCTAAACCCCTAGATAAAAC